>PVJX010006611.1:60092-76561 GCA_004027295.1 Dolichotis patagonum | reverse complement strand
GTGGAGCAGAACTGTTAACAGTCTCACTGTTTGAATGTCTACTTTACATGTTTTAACTTTGTAATTTGAACAACTATTTCCAAGAAGTCAGTATGTAATTTGTCAAGTAATAATTTCTTAGGATTTTTTGTTGTTGTTCTTTTCCTTTTTTCCTTGGAATTCTGTATTGTTGCTACCCTTTATTCTGTTTTGTTTTGTTCTCTTTAAATAAAATTAAAAAAAAAAAAAACCAAATTGTGCTGCTTGATGGAATGGGACTTCTAATTCTAGATTTTGAGGAGTCTCCACACTTGATTCCCACAGTGGTTGCACAAGTCTACACTCCCACCAGCAGTGGAGAAGGGTTCCTTTTTCCCCACAGCCCTACCAGCATTGGTTATTGGTTGATTTCTTGATGATAGCCATTCTTACTGGGGTGAGATGGAATCTCAGTGTTTTAATTTGCATTTCGCAAATGACCAATGATGTTGAACATTTTTTCATAAATTTATTTGCCATTTGTATTTCTTCAACTGAGAAGTTTGTATGCAATCTCCAATGCCCAGTTTTTGATTGGGTGTTTGAATTTGGAGGGTATCAGTTTTTTCAATTCTTTGTGTGTTCTACAAAAAAACCCTTTGCCCCCTGTCTCTGTCTGAAAACAGCACAGCAATTAGGGGAGACCCCTTTGCTATTATTCTAGGTGTCTCATGTTTCCAAATGAATTTTAGGAATGTTTTCTCTAGATTTCAGATTTATTAAAGGTATTTTGATTGAGATTTCATTAAATCTGTATAACAGTTTTGGGAGTGTGGCCATTTTTCATAATGTTGGTTTTTCCTACCCAGGAGCAAGGGATGTCTATTTTCTGATATCCTTTTGTATCTCTCTCTTTTTTAGAATGTTGTAGTTTTCAACGAGTAGATATTTTATTTCCTTATTAGATTGATTCCTAAGTATGTCACTTTTTTGGATGCTATTGTTAAGAATGTGATTTTCCTAATTTCTCTCTTGTTGAGCATGTTCGTGTACAGATCTTTTACTGTTGACTTTGTATCCAGCTGTGCTTCTGAATTTGTTTAATTCTAGACGTTTTTTGGCTGGAGTTTTGTGGGTTCTTACATGTAGAGTAGTGTCATATCATCTGTGAATAATCATAGTTTAACTTATTCTTCCTTTCTTGTCCTTATTCCTTTTATCTTTCTCTCTTGTCTAATTTCTCTGGCAAATGTCTCCAGAACTATATTGAATAGGAGTGGTGATAATGGTCATCCTTCTCTTGTTACTGATTTTAGATTGAAAGCTTTCAGTTTGTCCATTTAGTATGATGTTGACTATTGATTTGTCATAGATAGCTTTTATCAGACTAATATATAGATCATCTATTTTAACTATCTGTAGAGTTTTTATCATGAATGGGTTCTGGATTTTGTCAAAAGCCTTTTCTGCATTTATTAAGATGATCATGTGATTTTTATCTTTGGTTCTGTTGACTTGGTATTACATGTATTGATTTTTGTGTGTTAATCCATCCCTACATTCCTAGGATGAGTCCTAGTTTGTCATGGTATGTAATCTTGATGATTTGCTGCATTTTGTTTGGTAGTATTTTATTGAGGATTTTTGCATCTAAGTTCACTAGGGAGATTGACCTACAGTTCTGTTTTTTTTGGTTGGTCTTTCTCTGGTTTTAGTACCAGAGTAATACTTGCCTCCAGGAATGAGTTAGGGAGAATTACTTTCCTTTTCAAGTTCTTTAAAGAGTTTGAGGAGTATGGAAGTTAAATCTCAAGCACTATTTTGGGAAAGGGTTGATTAGAAATGACAAAACAACTAAACAGTGACTTCACTTTAGGGTTCCTAGTATTGCTTTCACAGTGATGGGTGAGAGATAGCCATAAGAGACAGGTGAGGAGAGGGTGGATGTGAGACCCTAGTCTCCTGAGAAACTAGACCTGGCATGAGAGTCTTTTTAGAAGTGGCTGCTTGGAAAGTTCTGGCAATCTATATAGTATTCTCTTTGAACCCATGCCCTACTATTTACCTTTCAGCACAAATCATCAGTGTCCTTGCTTTTTCTGTCTACCAATATGAGCAGTTACACTCTGTGGGTTAGATAGTTGCCACAGCCTGGGGTGAAAGGACAGGGGCCGGGAACAAGGGGATACCTTACAGACCCACAGCCCATGAAGTTAAGTGGGGGAAAATGTGATGTACTAGATTGTTAAATGGCAAGTCCTGGAAAGAAATCAACCGTTCCCTCAAAAACACAAGAGAAACATTTTTTTCTCAGATTTTTCCCCTTTTTTAACCTCCCTGATTTTTGGAGATTCGAGGGATTTTTCTTCTTTTGTTATTTTTATTTTTTTTAACCTCTTTTTTCTCGCTTGTTACTTCCTTTTACTATTAATTCTATTGAGTACCTTTTAGTCTTAAATAAGATCCTTTATTTCAGTTTTCCTCCCTCCTTTTCATCTTCCATTGCTTAATTTTTCTTTCATTCTCCCATTCTTCACCTTGTCTTCTTCTTCTTCTTCTTTTTTTTTAGTGTATTAGGCTTTATGAATTTTAGATAGTCAACTATGCCATCAATGGTGACCCTTTTCAAGACTAGTGCTCAACCTGCAGCCCCAAACCTACTTTTTATCTCAAAGTGCCAACATTGAATACTGAGGTTTTAGTTTAGAAAAAACTACTCATACATTAATCTTTTGTTTTAAAAACAAGTAACACATGTGCCATTGATTCACTACCATTGCTACTATTGATTTTTTCTATTGTTAATGGAAATAATAGCTGTTGCATTTGGTAGATAACTTATTTATGTCAATATCTTTTGTGTTAGTGTTTACACTGTAATTATAGCTTTCTTTTCTGTAGTCCAGTTTGTCTTTTGATATTACTGTTATTGCTAATTTCATTGCTGATAGGGTGGCAGTTTCTGCTATAAATAGGTTTTTCTCTGTATGCCAGTATCTGAGTTACCTTTATCTCCTTTATAATAATGTTGTCCATGGGTGCTGGGCTAATTGCATGCAGGGCTTCCTTCCCTCCCCAGTAATGGAGGTGGTTGGATCTTGGGACAGAGACAAAATCCTATGGGTAACCATGCCCAGAGTTTGTCACTGAAAAGCAGATGCCAGTATATCTCCATATATCAACACAGTCTTTGCATTATTAGCACCTGCAAGCTTCAGCACAAAACAAAACAAAAAAATAGAAATACGAGAAGACAAGGCAACAAACTGCCTCCCAAAATTTCCACCTCCTCCAAAGCTGGGGGAGTTAATAATAGGAAAAAATCTTTTGCAGAAGGAAAAAGGGTCAAGAGATGGAGGGGAGGGGAAGAGAAGAGGATGAAAATAAAAAAGAATTAATATTTTTATATATATGTACCAACTCCCATGTAGAATGTAATCATTAGATACTGCAATGATTTGCCAATGAAAAAAAAAATAATGAAACAAAATACAACTCAAACTCTAGGCTTTGGGTCTTGGAGTAGAAAGTGAGGATAAGAGAGTTGAAGAATTATGTTTGAGAGCATTCAAGGAAAGTCTCCAGATCAGATCAAGTTCTACCAAAAAATAAAAAGAGAGATTTCAGAAAGTGTCTAGATTTGACTTTTGGTCTTTCATACATTCAAGAAGGCACAGTGAAAAGTGTTCAAAATTAGCTCTGTGGGAGTAATCAGATGTAACACATACTTGGTTCCTTCATTGGTGAACTATAGTGGTTCAGAGCCTGTTTCTCTTCCGTTTAGTGTTGATGGGTTTTAATGATGTTGTTATAACCAAAGTGTTTTGAGAAAACTGTCTCAAAGTGTTCACTTGATGACTAGGGATGTGGCTCAATGGTAGAGCACATGTGTAAGTCCTCAGCTTTGTCTCCAGCACTACAAAAACAAAGATTCACTGCTTTTCAGAATGACACAGTGCAGTCTGGCACTGCATGTATGTTGTAAGAAATTACCAGCATTTTACCAATTGCTTCTTTTCCTGTGCTCTTTTTCTTGAAGTTTGATATTTTTGCTTCTCATAATAGGACTTCTGTTTTGTCTTACAAATGCATACTTTTCCTTAAGATAGTCTGTAATCAACAGCTCCTGTGTCACAGCTTATACCTTTACCATTCTAATAAATTAAAAATCTTTACAAGGTGACATAAAAGTATTAATTCTTTACTATTTCTGCATTGGATCATTGTTCTGAAGTATTTCTTTAATCCTTTGGAAATGAACATCAGATTTGTTTCCTGATTAGTAGTATCTTTTCTTTCCCTATTTTTTACCCATTTCTTGAGCCTCATTGGACAACTTTCAATTTCTGTTCTCTTTGATTATTCTTGAAAGGAAATCCCACATAAGTTTAAAAACCTTTCAGCTGTATTCACACTAACATGGTTCTATCTGGATTTGCTTTCTCTAGCATAGATTTTTTTTTTGTAAAAGGCAAAAACCACGTACTTGCTTTTTAAATTATATGTATTTCTACATTTGTCTTTTTTTTTATTTTATTTTTTTTTACTAAAACTGAGGTGCTTTTCCTCTGCCCATTCCTACTGTTTTTCCCATTTTCTGTTTCATAGCCCTCTTTCTTTGGCAAAGCCATGAGAGTGCAGTGAGATGGCCCTTATGTCCATCTACAAGGGGTTACAGGATCTTCCAAACTACACTTGTGTGATCTGTGAGCTAGTAAATTTCTCTACTGAAGTATAGTACAATACTTTCTATTACTTACAGTATGTCTATATATGTTTATGTACTTATAAAATTTAAAACAAATTTTTGTTTTTAAAGTCAATGTATACAATTTAGGAAATACAGAAAAAGAAAACTATTTTACAAAACTTGAACCATACTGTATAAATAGCTTTCTTTTAAAAAACATTTTTTATTACTTATTCATGTTAAATATTCCCTTAAGATAATTTTTAAAATTAGTTTATTAATATACTTTAGATGTACATGATGATCACATTCATTACGGGGAATTTATATACATGACATAACTTGATGTTTTTCATTCCCTTACTCTCCTTTTAATTCCTCTTCCCTCTTTATGTACATTTTCCCATTTTTTTCTTTATTCATTCTTTCCCTTTGCTTCCTTTCTCTTTCTCCTCCTCTCTAGTTTCCCTTCCCATTTGAATATTTTCTTACTATTTCAGAGTATCTATTACACATTTTGGTCCTTATTTATACCTTTGGATTTTTATACCAGAGAAACCATGCAGCATTTACACATTGTGTTTGGTTTATTTCATTTATGAATATGGTCTTAAGGTGCATCCATTAGGTAGAAATGTCTCAAGCTTATCCTTCTTTATAACTCAGTAGTACTCTGTTGTATTTTTTTTTAATTTTAAAGAGGGTAAAATTAAACACAACAAAACAAAACAGAACACAAGAAAGCAATGTAAGAGACATAAATTTCAAAGCAAGAGAATCAGAGATCTTTACTATCTATCATATTGTCTCTTGTTTTCTTCCAAATAGTTGTCCATATCTTCACATACAGAGAATTCACACAAAGCAACGTAGTATGGAGCTGACCTGAACAGGACGAGGAAGGCGTTTTAGGTCTTCAAGACCAGACACTAATGGCTGTCATAGTGTCTCTTATTCTTTTCAAAATAGCTGTCCATACCTTCATGTATGTTGAACTTAAACAAAACAGGCTAAAATCACTCTGGACAAAGAATGATAGTATTGCTGAATTTCATATCATCCAGCATTTCAG
Source organism: Dolichotis patagonum (assembly GCA_004027295.1). NCBI lineage: Eukaryota > Metazoa > Chordata > Mammalia > Rodentia > Caviidae > Dolichotis > Dolichotis patagonum. The sequence goes on along the minus strand of PVJX010006611.1, from coordinate 70,841 downwards.
AATCAGCACTGGATATTGTAGTGTCTTTTTTCCTTCAAAGTAGTAGTTCATTTCATCATGTATTATATAATTGGCTCTCATAAACTGTTCATAAGTTCTATGCATGCATGAGTCTCTGTCATACATAGAAATACATGTATATCTATATCATACATAAGACATACTATCATACATAGAGACATGTATTCTATCTTTTCTGTATTAGAGGGAAAAACAAAACAAAGCAAGACAAAACAAATTCCTAGAAAAACATGAAACCAAAAAGTCATATAAAACTGCAATAGAAGGTGATCTACAATGGTTACTATGATGTCTCAGCAGTATATAACAATATTAATAAGAGTAAGACATTGGAGACATTATAAGACTTCAAAAGCAGGTAATAATCAAACCAGAGTAGGTATCTTAGTGAATCTTGTCATCCTCAGTGTAGTTACCTATACTCTTAGACTTGATACTATCAATCATAACATTTAAATAAAATCAGTCAATACAAAACAGCAGTCTAACAAACCAGATTCAAATAAGAGCAGTCATAATAAGACAGTGTAAGTTATACAGGGCTTCAGATTAAGTTAATAGGAAATTAAGGATGATTACCATAATATATCCTGCTATTTTTGGGATAGCTGTCCATGCCCTCAAATCTAGTGTAAGTAGACAAACTGGAACAGAATATAATCCATTTAAGCAGAGTGGTGAGAATAATGTAGATTTTTAAATCCTGTTACCGTATTAACAATATCCTCTGCCTTCCTTTTTTAGACAGCTCCTCCCCTTTCAGTCCCACAGGGTACACTGCACATTTTGGGTCCCACTAACGCCCTCAGTTTCTAGATTGTGGAGCGCAACCTGCTATTTACCCTAACTGGTTCTGAACCTTCTGACTCCTGGACTTGGTCTCAAGTTGTATTCCTTTACCTATAAAAGCCTCAAGGTTTTCCTTCATTATAGCTGAGTAGTTCTCTACTGCACAAAAGTATTATGTCCTTTCAACCTATTTGCAGGTGCAGGTTAATTATGTTTCCAACACAGAGCATCTTGATGGACCCTATCTCCTGATCTACTCCTTCTGTGTTTCTTTTTGTTAGTATGTCAAGGCCATCTATGTTAGAGATTACAGCCAACCTTCTCTGCCTCATTTCTGCTATTCTATTTTTCTGCCACTGGTTGTCTATTTTTCTCTTCCATTCCACTGTCTGCCCTGTTCATTGAGTCCTCTCTCATTGAGTCCTCTGCCACTGTTCCTGAAATCCTGCTATTTTTTTCTCTCTCTATAGAATGTCCTTCAGTATTTTTTGTAGGGTTGGATTGGTGGCCATGAACTCCCCCAGTTCCTCTTTGTCATGGAAGCATTTTGTTTCACCATTAATTTCTAGTGACAGTTTTGCAGGGTGCATCAATCTGGGCTAGAGGTTATTTTCTTTCAGGGCTTGGATTACTTCACTCCAAGCTCTTCTTGACCTGATGGTCTGTGTCACATGATTTTGATGGGTTTTCCTTTATAGGTGATCTGTTTCTTTTCTCTGATGGCTTTTAATATTCTGTTCTTATATTGAATTTCTGGGATCTTTATTATTATGTGTCTGGGTGTAGCTCTGTTTTGGTTGTAGGTGGCTGGAGTTCTGTATGCTTCATGCATCTGCATATCATTTCCTTTTTCTGTGCTTGGGAAGTTTTCCTTAATTATTTCTGTGAATAGCCTTTGTAATTCCTTTGTTTTGACTCCTGCTTTTCCATTCACATGTTTTATTCTTAAGTTATAGATCTTCCTGTCGTCTTTTAGCCTTTGTATCTTTACTGCCTGCTCCCTTGTTATTTTTAAGAGATCTTTCTTTTCATGATCACACATTGCAAGCCTGTCTTCAAGTTTTGATAGTCTATCCTTATTTTCTTTCAAGCAGTTTTCCCAGCTTTCAATAGAACTTTTAGTTTCCTGGTATTCTCTTTGAATCTGCTTCATGTATTCTAGGTTTTCTTTATATTCTTCCTTGAATGTTTCTCTGCTTTTGTGTTCCTCCATTCTTCTGTCTGTGTCTTCTTGAGAGGTGCCCAGCCTTTCTTTTATTAATCTACTTATCTCTTGTTTAACTTGAATTAATATTTCAGTTTTGAGCTCCTCTACAAGGTCCCGAAGATATCTGTTTATGTCCGCGGTCAGTGCTGGTCCCTCTCTGCTCTGTTCTCTGTTGGGCTCCCTGATCTCTGACTTCAGCTCATCAGCGTATCTGTGGCACGAGTTTATGGGAGCTCCGTGGGAGTCATGCGCTCTGGGCGGCTTAGCTCCATGCGTGGCCCACTCAAGCCAGTCACATCAGTGCAGGTTCCAGCACTGAGGCCGGACTTGCCGAGAGTGCCGTAGCTGCTGATCTTAGCTTCTCTCCTTCTCTAATGCTAGCCCCCAGGACTTCCTATTTGAGCTCATTTCCCTTCAGTTTCTTCCTGGGTCTAGAGAATCCACCTCCCTCTGTCCAGGTTTCTCCAGCATGTTGTATTCTGGCATCTGAGCTGTCTCTCTCAGAGAGGCTTCTCGTCCTATCGGTGCCCATCATTAGCTCCTCCCCTCCATTGTAATTTTTAAAAAAACTATGTCTTCTTTATCCACTCACCAGTTAATGGGCATTTGGACTGTTTCCAAGAATTGGCTATTACGAATTGTGTCCCTGTAAAAATGAGTGTGCATATATCACTGTTTTATGATGCCTTTAATTCCTTCAGGAAGGCATGCAGAAGAGGAATAGCTAGATCAAGTGGAACCTCTAGGCCTCGTTTTTTGAACAATTTCCATAGTGATTGCACCAGTCTATACCCCCAGCAGTAGTGGAAAAGCGTTCCTTTTCCCCTACAGCCCTACCAACATTTTTTATTGGTTGATTTCTTGATATGAAATGATGTTTGTAGTGATTTCATAGTGCATTTTTTAATGGCTGTATTGCACTGGGTCATTATCTGTTGAACATTCTCAGGTATTTCCCTTTCACCAGGTTTATAATAACATGGATTTTAAGTGACTTGTCACCTTTTATTCCTATGTTACTTTTTGGTTTTTGTTTTGTTTGGTTTTATTCTGTTATCTTTGAAAACTAGTGAATTTATCTTACCTTGACTTACAGTTATTATATAAAAGTGTTTCTTTAAATGGGTACCTTGAATTACTTATTTTTTTAGAAATTTCATAAAGAAATGACTTGAGACAGTATATAATTGTGTAAGCGCACCATAATCATTAGGAAATTAAGGACTTCAGAGATGTCATGCAGATGCCAAATCTGTTTAGTTTTATTTAGTTAGTATTTTCCTGCAGGGTGTTTGACAGTAAGATGGAAATGGATCTTTCACTGACAAAGTTCCTTCACTCTGTTTTCTTATATCTTTATTCTCCAGTCCTGTACTAAGAAAACCTACATTTTCTGCATTGCCTATCTTCACTAATTACTTTCGGAAACAATTACTTTAGGTGAACAATTGTAGTCACATACTCATTGGTCATAGTTGTTAACACAGTTCCTCATGGCGCTTACTTTTTCAATAAATGCCTCTTATTTTTTTAACCGTACAGTTTTTAATTTTAAGCAACTGACTTATGACCCCGTTGATGGTAACGTTAAAGAGGTAAAGTAGAGCATCTCCCTCCTTCCGTTCTACTTCTGCAACTTACATTATCAGTGGAATTGAAATGGCTGCAAGACCACTGAGTCATGTGTTGTCCTTTTATGGTCTCACAACTTAATCTTTAGTAAGGCCTGTTTCTGATGGTGAGTATAGTGGATTTTGGTTCTGTTCATGAGTGCCTACATCCTTTTTCATATCTTTATTCTTTTTGTGTAAGCATTTTGGGGAGGGGATTTTCAGCATGAAAGAAATGTGCTTTTATTCATACTTACACCCATGTACATTTGATAAGCTTGCTTTTTTTTTTTTTTTTAAGACTTCAGGTTCTAATGTTTTGGTCCCTTTTCTTATACTCTATATTTCTCATACGTTTTAAACCTGTTTCACTCTGTATATACTTGGTTTCCTTTGTCTTCCTTAATAATCACCTTGGTTTAACTTTTCCAAAATTCTGTATATTCTTTTCTTAGTTATATTGCCTTAGTCCTTACTTTTTTAGAACATGTTAAATAAAAATATCTTTCACACAATAATTCGGCAAGTCTGATCTTCAGGATAAGTTTTTTAAATGAAAGTTGTTTTTTAGGTAAGTAGTGGATTAGTAATCAAAAAAATTGGTTTCTTTGTCATTTTTCAGTGGAATCTTAAATTGTCCTACTTTGTACCATGAAGAGCATGACTTGTCACACTTGTCTCACTTGACTGTTTTTTGTTGTCATCATCGTTGTTGTTTTTGTGGTATTGGGAATTTAACCACCTGCCTTCGAAATGAGCTGCATCCCCAGATCTTCCCCCCCTTTTTTTTTTTTTTTTAATTTGGAGACAGACTGTGGCTAAAGGTCTGGTTCAGGCTGGGCTTGAACTTGTGATTTTCAGAGGCTTCAAGTGCTACAGTTGAAGCATGTACCGTCATACTAGGCTCACATGACTTTTTAAAATGAGGAGGTAATATATTTGAAAATGTGTTGAAATTATAAAACAGTACTTCCACTGCAAAGTTAAGTAGAGAACTTTTATTTATTGTAGCCATATTATTTTAAAATGGCTTTCAGGCGACTGTCCTTTTTTTTTTTTTTTTTTTTTGGTACCGGAGATTGAATTTACAATGTCACACTTGCCAGGCAGCTGCTTATGCCGCTGAGCTAAATCCCTGGCCCCTGTCAGCTGTCTTTGAATGAGGACACAACTAATCTGAGTAAGAAGAAGCTAAAAATGGGAGAGTGAGTTGACATTTTAGAGAGAGAAGAACATTTACTGAAAACAGTTATAAAAATAGTTGATTTGGCTTACTGTGAGTAATTTCATGTGACTAGAATGTAGGATATCAATGGAAGAGTATCAGGAGACAAGATTGGAAAGCATGGATTTCCTAGAATGTTTAAATATAAGTTATGGGGACCCCTTAAAGATACAGGGAATTGATGTATTTCCACTTTATTATGTATCATTGTGGATAACAGATGGGGAAAGACAAACTTGAGTAAGGGATGTCTTGAGATTGCTACATTTCATCAAGGTCAGAGCTGAGAACCTAAAGTTGTAAAAAGGAAAGAATAGATGCAAAAGATATTAATGAGATGGGGAATCTGCAACCTACTGTCTGATTAAATGTGAGTGGTTAAAAAACATTTACTAAAAGAGAAATTTACAGTTAGTCCAGGCTGGCTTAGGTTAGCTTTCTACTCAATGAGATAGCGGTCAGAATGAGTTTAAATGAAGGGAGATGAATTTGATTTGGGATATGTCCAGGTTTAGGTACTTACAGTATCTCCAAGTAAAAATGTTTTCCTTTTTGTTGGATAAAAGAGGACTTCACACTTTTCTGTGTGAAAGTAACTGAAGCTTTGGGTTTGGATCGTATTGCCTAGGCAGAGCCAAGTCAGTCTGTCTGTCTGTGAGTGACAGACTTGCTACTTAGAGTGGCTTTTCTCTGTATCCTAGGCTTGCCTCAAACTTGCAGCCCTCTTGCCTCAGGCCTTTGCTGTCACACCTGGCTAGAGTCAGGTTGCTTGTTACACCTTACTTGTAAAATCTACCCTGGAGAAATACATATCTCCAGAGACCGGAACATGTATGGTCCTTTGAGTCATGTTACTGAGCCATGTAGTCAATTCCAAATCTGAGTGCTCAGTGAAAACCTGTCTTCTGAGTCTGCCTTAAGTATCTCTAGGACACACAGAATCAAGGTAGCAGTTGTTGTTATTCTTATGGTCAAGTAAAACTTAAAACATTTTGTATCCCTCTAAAACAAATACATTTTTTTTAGCCTAAGATCACAGAAAAAGCAATCTACTTTTTCCTCCCTAGGTTAGAGTTCACTGAATTTGGTTATCAAATGCTTTTCATTAGTCTATCTTTATGAATCTCTGTGATAACATTTCATAATTTCAGCTTAATGTGGTAATATACCTGAAAACCCTCTCATGGTATTTCACTAAAGCCAGTTACTTAAATGTATTCACTTGGCAGCACTGTTGAGACTCTTAGCCTTTCTCAAACTGTGATTGTACATTGTGAATTGCTTCCCATTCCACTTATTTCCTTGCTCCTATCCAGTTGCCATATTCTTTGTTTTAATGTCTTCCCATACAATACTTTAGTTTGGCATCTTGATTTATTATTTTTTTTAAGAGAATAAAACCAAACAAAACAGAAGAAAACCAATCAAAACAAAACAATGAAAGTGATACAGGACTTCAAAACAAGCTAATAGGAAATCAACGGTGGCTGCCATTATGCCTCTTGTTATCTTTAAAATAGCTCCCGGCATAATTTGTAATACCTAAATCTTGGAAACAGCCAAGATGCCCATCAACTGCAGAGTGGGTGAAAAAGATGTGGTATTTTTACACAATGGAGTATTACTCAGCTATGAAAAGGATGATCTTGAGGCCTTCATAGGGAAATGAAGACAACTTGAGACAATCCTCATTAATGAAATAAATAAGAATCGTATTTATAAATATCACATTGTGTCTCTAGTGTAAAAAGTAATAAGAAATGTAGGAGTAATAAAACCCAAAATGCGTAATTGCTACTGTAACAAGAGAAGAAAAGAAAGTGCTCTAAAGGATATAACTGCATGTATGTTTAAGTGTGTAAGATAGATGACCATATTACTGTTTTTGTTAGATCGCTGAGGATAACTGTTAACAGTCTCACTGTTTGAATGTCTACTTTGTATGCTTCAATTTTGTAACTTGAACAACTATTTCCAAGATGACAGTATGTAACTTATCAAGTAGTAATTTCTTAGTGTTTTTGTTTTTATTTTTGTTGTTCTTTTATCTTTTCCCTTTGGAATTCTGTATTGTTGCTACCCTTTTTGTTTTATTTGGTTGTTTTTTTTTTCTCTTTAAATAAAATTTAAAAAAATAAAATAGCTGCCCATACCTTCAGACATACTGAATCAAACCAAATAAACAAGAAAACTGATCAAAGCAAAACAGTGAAAGTAATTTATTTCAACCCAAGATAATAGGAAATCAACAGTGGTAATCATAATATATCTAGCTATCTTCGAAATAGCTACCTATGCTATCAGATAAAATAAAATCAAAGCAAATAAAACAGAATAACACCAATCAAAATGAGAATGATACAGCACTTTATAGCAAAATAATAGGGACTTAAAGGCTATCACCTTCCCTTTTTAGATGTTTCCTCTTTTTTCACTTTTATAATATCTGTTGTACATTTTGGATCCCATTAACTCCTTTAGTCTTTTACACTAGGGACATAACACAGCATTCACCAATGTGAGTCTAAACCCATTTCACCTAAGAATATGATCACAAGCTGTATTCATTTATTTAACAAGAGCCTCGTGCTTACCCTTCTTTATAGCTGAGTAGCTTTCCATTGCAGAAAAATGCCATATCTTACTCATTCTGTGACTGATAGGCAAGCTACCCCTGCTTTTTTCTGATTCCCTGTTACGTAGAGCATTGTTCTCTCTCCTTTGACTTTCAATCTATGAATTTTCTTTCAAGTTAATGTGTTTCTTGTATATCGCATATTGATGAATGTTGTTTCTTGATCCACTCTGCCTGTGGGTTTTTTTTTTTTTTTTTTTTTTTTGGGTATCAGGGATTGAACTCATGTTTCTTTTTATTGATGAATCAAGGTCATCTGCATTAGTGGTTATGGCCAACATGTACTGGTCCATCTCTGCCATGCTTTTTTCCTGCCATTGGCTTCTTTTCCCCTCCATTCAGTTGTCTGCCCGGCATGGTGATCCCCCTTTGCTGCTGTCATTTTTCTCTCTTTCTAAAATATCCTTCAGTACTCTTTGTAGGGTTGGATTGGTGATCATGAATTTCTTCAGTTGTTCTTTGTCATGGAAATATCTTATTTCTCCAACAGTTTTGAAAGATGGTTTTGCAGGGTATATCAGTCTGGGTTGGAAGTTGTTTTCTTTGAGAACTTGAAATACTTCACTTCAAGCTCTTCTTAACTTGATGATTTGTGTCAAGAAGTCTTGTGATTCTGATGGATTTTCTGTTATAGGTGATTTGTTTCTTTGATTAACAGCCTTTAATATTCTGTTCTTGTGCTGAATTTCTAGGATCTTGATTATCATATATCTAGGTGTAAATTTACTTTGGTTATGGCTAGTTGTGGAGTTCTATATGACACACTTACCGCTTTGTCTGGTCCTTTCTTATGCTTGGGAAAATCTCAGCTATTACTTCTGTAAGTAGTCTCTCTGTCATTTGTTTTGACTCCTACTTTCTTCTGACACCTATCACTATTTTTCTTTGTGTCAACTTGCAGCTGTTGAAATTGTTATTTCCCAGTTCCCTGTTATTTTTTTTAATTTTATTTAAAAAGAAAAAAGAAAACTTAAGGGTATCAATAATACAAAATTCTAAGAAAAAAAAGGAAAAGAACAAAATATACTAAGAAATCATTACTTGATAACTTACATACTGTCATCTTGGAAATAGTTGTTCAAGTTACAAAATTAAAGCATACAAAGTAGACATTCAAACAGTGAGACTGTTAACAGTTATGCTCAGTGATCTAACAAAAACAGTAATATGGTCATCTATCTTACACACTTAAACATACATGCAGTTATATCCTTTAGAGCACTTTCTTTTCTTCTCTTGTTACAGTAGCAATTATGCATTTTGGGTTTTATTACTCCTACATTTCTTAATTACTTTTTACACTAGAGACACAATGTGATATTTATAAATATGATTCTTATTTATTTCACTTATGACGATAGTCTCAAGTTGTCTTCATTTACCTATGAAGGCCTCAAGGTCATCCTTCTTCATAGCTGAATAATACTCCATTGTATAAAAATACCACATCTTTTTCATCCACTCTGCAGTTGATGGGTATCTTGGTTGTTTCCAAGATTTAGCTATTACAAATTGGGCTACTATAAGCATAGGTGTACATATATCACTGTGATATGACCTTTTCAGTTCTTCTGGGAAAATACCCAAGAGGGGAATAGCTGGGTTGAATGGAGCTTCCAGTCCTAGTCTTCTGAGAATTCCCCATACTGATTTCCACAGTGGTTGCACCAGTCTACACTCCCACCAACAGTGGAGCAGTATCCCCTCCCCCCAGCCTCGCCAACATTTGTTATCAGTTGATTTCTTGATTGCAGCTATTCTTTCAGGAGTGAGATAAAATCTCAATGTTGTTTTAATTTGCATTTGTCAAATGACCTGTGATGGTGAACATTTTTCGCTATCGCTAGCTGCCATCCTGTCTTCAAGATCTGAAAGTCTTATGTTCAGTGTCTTTCAAGTGGTTTTGCCAGCTTTCAATGGACTTTTTAATTTCCTGGTAATCTCTGTGACTCTGTTTCATGCATTCCAGTTCTTCTCTATACTGTTCATTCAAGGTTTCTCTTGTTCTCTTATGTTCACTTTTTTCTCTATCTTTAATGCTCTCAGCAACCCGTTTATTATGTTTGTCATGTCTTCTGTTTTTTTTTTTTTATGGTTTCATAGTATAGGATTTTATTTGCTACTTTATTTTCGATCACTACCCAATATGTATAAATTACTGAGCCACACTGGAATACCTATACCAAGTTACAGCAATAATAGTCTCAATATTTGAAATGGGCCATCTGGCCATTTGCAATCAGCAAATATTTACAATACTTACTACTGATCCTCTACTAGCAAATACAAGCTAAACTCTTAGATGAGTTTTTATAGTGTAATATGGATATAATATCACCAACTAATTGGGGTAAAAATCAGCACACAAAAGTTTTATTATTATTACAGTGCCAACTAGAATCAGTACAGCATAAATAGGAAAAGTAACAGTTACATGCAACGAACAGGAACACACAGCTGCATTGTTTGGATGTCTGGGTGTCCTGTTTTGTTTATTCAAGCATTCTTTTATTCTTTTGTTTACTAATGGCAATTGGGGGCATTTCTGCAAGCAAAACTGCATGGTCAAAGACAAAGGTGATAGGAGAGCTAAGAATCTTCTGAGTATATGACCTAATGTGTAAACAAGAAAACATCTGGTGTCTTTTAAAAAATTTTTTTTCATCAATGTATTTTTATTTTTTTAATTGTTTTTTAATTTTATTTAAAGAGAAAAAACAAAAAAGACAACCAAACAAAACAGAAAAAGGGTAGCAACAATACCGAATTCCAAAGGCAAAAAAATGAAAGAACCACAACAACAGAACAAAAAAACACTAAGAAATCGCCACTTGATAGGTTACATACTGTCATCATTGGAAATAGTTGTTCAAATTACAAAATGAAAGCACACAAAGTAGACATGCAAACAGTGAGACCATTAGCAGTTCTGCTCAACAATCCAACAAAAACAGTAATGTGGTCATCTTATCTTACACACTTAAACACACATTCAGTTATATCCTTTAGAGCACTTTCCTTTCCCCTCTTTTATGTGTGTGTGTGTGTATATATATATATATAATTTTAATTTTATTTTAAAGGGGGTAAAATTAAACACAACAAAACAGAACAGAATGGGACTTAAGAAAGCATAAATTTCAAAGCTATACAACCAGGGATCTTCACTATCTGTCATATTGTCTCTTGTTTTCTTCCAAATGGTTGTCCATATCTTTGCATATGGGGAGCTCATACTAAATACCATAGCCAATTTTTTCAC
>PVJX010006611.1:0-59992 GCA_004027295.1 Dolichotis patagonum | reverse complement strand
CGGGGGGCATGGGACAGGACGACATGAGATGTCTTGATTCTCAGCCTGCCCACTGGCAGGATTAAAGCCGCCCCCCAGAGAGGGGAGGAGTTCCTTGTTCTCCCGGCACCCCCAGTCAACTGCATGGTGCAGGTCCCAAGGCGCCAGGGTCTCTCCGTCAGGCAGCTGAAAGTCGGCCACACTCCCAGCCACCCCCCAGGGGTGGACCTCCTTGTTCTCCCGGGGCACCCCGAGTATACCACACGGTGTCATGTCTTCTTTTACCTGAGGTGTTATTTCTGATCATGAGGTCTTTTACAACCTCATGAAGTAGTTTCTTTACTTCAGTTGCTGTCATCCCAGAAATAGATGATTCTTGTAGTTAAAAATGTCAATAATAATCTAGCTAAAGGTACTGAAAAGTACTATGTGCTTTTTATAAAAGACTCCTGATCCCACTGCATGTTTGTTTTACTTTTTATTTGTTTTAGTATGGTTACAAGTAGCTGTTTATTTGGACCTGCAGATACCGACCTCTGATTATTTTGCAACACTCTTTTAAAAATGATGTGAAGGTTGCTCACTGATATGAGAACATCTGTTAATTCACAAGTAAATACACATTTTCAGATCCAGTAGAATGCCAGTACAGGAACTATGTTTGAAGTGAGGTTAAAACCTTAGTAGTTGTATATTAGATATTGCAGTTTTAGTGCTAGAGTAATATTTTGTTCTCTTTTTTTAATGGCAAAGGGAAAAGATTATTCCCAGATGTTTACATTCTAATCCTATATAGATGTCTTCATGCCACCAGGTACTTTTCCCAAATTCTAGATTTCTATTTAAGCACAGGTATCCTCCCAAATTCTTAAATTGTAATCTGAGGAAAGTCTTATCAGGATATGATGTTTTGTTTTGTTTTGTTTTGTTGTTCTCCCCTGCCCCATTTTTTTTAGTTACAGTTAAAATGAGGCATGCATGAGTGATTTGCAGTTAGCTCCACTCCACAGACACAAATGCCCCAGCTTCACAGTCCTGAGTCGTGGTCTGTGTCAGGTTCTTGCTGTCAGCCCCGCACTGGTGAGGCTAGACCCTTGGTATGTTCAAACCCAGCATTCTCAGATTTTTCATCTTCTAGCAGCCATGGGCAGAAAGGAAAGTAAAATGGTTTCATAAAAAAATTTAGTTATATACCCAATACCACTAATAAGGTTATCCAGTATATAACTAACAAAGTTTTAACCTCACTTCAAACATATGGCTATTAGGTGTAAAGTTTTCAAGTAATACCTTAAAAACTTTTTTTTTTTTAAGAGCAAAATATGGACGTGTAAACCAGCCATATTACAGATCTTTGGTTTACTCCAGATCCTGAAGTAGTAAAGACATGCATGGAAGAATGGTTTTAAAATTTTTTGTTCAGAACTCATGATTAGAAATATGTTTCACATGTAACGGAATGCATACACACACACACACACACACACACACACACACACACACGTCAAACCATATTCACTTAACAGTGTTTCACCTTACTTTGTGCAGTATTTTCTTATTCTGTTGTTGTAGATGTTAATCCTATTTTCTTTATAGAAAATGGCTGGTCATCATCACCAAAAAACAGTCAGACCTCACTAATGGGTTGATAACCTACAGTTTGAAAAATCTTGTACCAAACAGTCAATATATGCTATAAAGAAACATTTTTGTTAACAATCTCAAATTAGGCTATTGAAAACTTACCCTTCTGGGTTGATAACATCACCTGCCATTTTGTAACAAGGAACATGTTCTCTATTAATTGTATGTATGTGTATGTATATATATATATATATATATATATATATATATATATATATCTGAAGAGCTAAAGAATATAGAGTAGCCATGTCTAGAAACAAATTTTAAATTTAACGAGGCTTAAAATCTTTAAACAAATACCATTTCTCTTTATTGTTCATAATCAAATAGTAATTTTCTTGAGCTTTTCTTTTATTTCTTTCATCATTCCAGATACCCTGTTAATCTGTTTAATAGCAGGTACATAAAATTGCTTGGTTTTAGGTTCTTAAGAAATTAGGGATCTCTTGGTTTTTTTCTGTCATCAAATAGATTTCAGAATGCCATAGATTTTACTGTTTTACTGTTTCCTTTCTTCATTCATGACAGTTTGAATGAGTTGTATAAAAAACACATGGAAATACATAATCTCAGTTACATACATAATACATAATCTCATTTTGTCACATAAATGTGTAGGATTATAATTGACTTTTTCTGTTTTTTTCGATGATGCACATTAAACTTAGAGCTTTGTGCCAGGTAGGGAACTGCTGTACCACTGAGCTTCGTTTCTTGTCCTGTTGTTTCCATTTTAAAAATTGTGATAGCATTATAGAGACAGATAAAATTTATAACACATCACCATTTATATAAAATGTGTTATTATAGCTTTAAGTGTTCCAAAGAGACATAGGAAAGGCATTCCTGTTATGAGTAGACAGGGTTGAAACTGATGATGAGAGTAAGTTTGTCAAGTAAACATTATATTCATAAAGAACTGCTTTATAGTCTGTCAATACATAGACAGTATTGTAAGTGTTTTATACATATTAAAATGAAAGCAGTTTTTGGAGCAGAAGATAATTTTATATAAATGTGTATATTTGAATGTATACTGAAACTAATTTATACATAGGGAAAATGCTTGAAAAATTTATTGTAGATTATCTTGTTGGTATTAATAGTAAAGATTTTCATGGCAGCTTTTTGTTCCTTTCAGATATAGAAACAAGTGAGAAAATACAAGCAAGTGGAATACTTCAGCTGTTTGCAAGTCTTTTGACTCCACAGTCTTCCTGCACAGCCAAAGTAGCTAACATCATAGCAGAAGTAGCCAAAAACGGTGAGGTTTTCCTCAAGAACTTTTCTGCTGGCAACAGTTTTACACCTTAGTTGTCAGTGTGTTTTATTAATTTCTGTTTTAATTCTATAAATTAGAGTTTTTCTATTTCTCCTTTCTTTGACATTTTTCATGTAATTATTTTAAATGACTATGGTCAATTTAGTCATATGTTTCCCATTTCCTATTCCATTCCTTTGAAGTAGAATTAAGGGAAAGCCCTACTATTCTTAGCTATATTTATATTATTCATTACTTTGGGTATGGAATTCTGGAGCTTGTCATTCAGTCATCCATCTTCATTGTCTCAGTAGAGATTAACTTTCTAACATTCATATGTTGGTTTGTGTTAGACTCACTGTAATAAACTCACTGTTTTGCTTTCTAGTCCTGCCTGTCCTTCTAACATTGGTATTTGATGTCACAGTGCAGTTGGAATTTGTATTCTATTTCATAAATTTCCATGTGAGAATACTTTGGAAAAACAGTGACAACATAGCTTAGGTTATGTAATATTCAGTTCATGGCATTATTTGTTACTTGTATCTACTGAGATTCTTTGGAAGAATTACAGCAGAAATATTTGCACAATTGTTAATGTAGTCGGAGAAACCACTAATACTGAAAGAAGTTTTTAAGCATAACAGAAAGCCATAGTAAATGTAATCTTTTTTAGTGTGCCTGGTTTTTCAGTTTGTTATTTTGTGGTCTTCTACTTTAATATATTGCATATATTACCCTTTAAGAAGAAATTCTAAAATTCAGATTTCATGTAATCACTGTGCTAGATGATTTTGTAAAGTACTGTTGCATGTTGTTTTTGGCTGGTAAAACACTGTGTTCCTATGTTTGTTGCCAGAAAGAAAACTGCTGTAAAACTTTTTCAGTTGTTGAAAGATTATCAAAACGTCTTTCAGGTTTTATATTGGTAAATAATATTTTGATTGTTTTTAACTGAAAATTGGCTCCTGTTAATGGTGTGTCACATCTAAGAAGCAGATCTAGTTTGCGAGTGGAACATTTTTAGACATTGTTAACCTAGACTGGTGATGGTAAACCTTTGGCACTTTCAATGATAATAAACAACCTGCTGTGTTGCGCGTGCCATAGCTTCACCACCACTGACCTAGACCAGCTCCTACGTGAATCTTCCTAAATACAAAGAGTTCGGCTTTTAAGACCAGTAGTTTATTTTTTAACCTCATTAGAGTGATAGTATAGATTTCCTGAAATCAGAGATTGTTTTTATCTGAAAACTGTTTTTTGGAGAACGGGCAAAAATACTATAGAAATTTAGAAATTTTAGATAAATTTAATCACTGTATTCCTCTAAATGATTGGCTAAAAATGTAGAGTAGAATCTGAGTGTTATTTTTAGCACAAATGCATACCATTAGAAACTCAATGTGATATAATAGAGTATGTTAATTGACAAAACAACTATATGAATTAGAAAAAAATGAAGTTGGAAGTTGGTTTATCTTTACTGTGCATATTATGTAATGACTGGAGATGTGTTAACATGTACTTCATAGATTCAGATTAAACACAAAATCTGTTTAAATTTTTGCATACAAAAAGAATCTAAAAATTAACATACTTGTGTCCTGTCATTTAAAGTACAGGATATTAGTAAGATATTTCATAGGTAAGCTCAAAGTCAAAAGAGTTCTGCTAATAAATTACAATAAAAGATTGTTAAACCTTTTTAAATAAAATTCCCCTCCATTATAAACTTTGAGCCAGTGAAAAAGTAAGTGAGACGGTGTCTGTATTTCTTCCTATTAAGAATTAAACTCTCAAGGTACCTAGTAATAATAATAATAATAATAGTAATAGTAATTCTTGGCAGAATCTACTCTTATGTGCCTGCATTGTACCAGAGCACTTAAAGTACAATGTAGAACAGTTGGATTGGTGTGTCATCTCCTGCAGATGATTATTGAACCATAGGCATGTATAACTCATTTTCCTGACAGATGGTAGGGTACCTCATACTACTGAGTTGAAACCATCAGTGATAAATATTAGCTTTCCAAGTAGAAAGTAAGCCAGGTTGGTAATATATGCTTGTCCTAGCACTCTGAGAGACTGAGCAAAGAAGATCATAAATTCAAACCCAACCTCAGCCTCTGTCTCAAAAATAAACAGCTGGGGATGTAGCTTGGTGTATAGGCCTTTGGTTCAGTCTCCAATAACACGCATTCATAGTCACACGCACCCATGTACCCCTATCTGATGTGCTCAGATAATGTGAAAAGAACACAGAGGGGGGACATGTGGCATGTGCCTGTAAACCCTGCATCTGGGTTGCTGAGACAGGACTATCCTGAGTTCGATGCCAGCCCTAGAATACAAGGCTCTGTCAAATACAGACACTCCATACACAACCAAAGTAAATAAATAAAATAGGAAGCACTCTTACTTTCCGAAGTTTAAATTGCAGAAAGTTTTTAGTAATACACTGATAAATAAGAGATGATGTAGGAGTAAAATCCTTTATTTTGGTAGAGAGGAATACTTAGTACAACAAATTATAAGTTGAAGAATTATAATTATATCATTGTTGATTACCTTTATTGACCAGAACAGCCTCATGGTAAATTGCAATGTCCAGAATGCAATTCTAATATTAATTATTGGAGAACTTTCATCAATTACACGTCTTCATTATCTTTAAATTTTGTAATGGTTCATTATGAGGCACTGTAAAAAAGCAACAGTTTATTTATAATCATTGGGACTCATTAGAGAATTTTATTCCATAAAAGGGAAATGAGTTTGAAGTATTAATAAGGCAAATATTTGGTGCTTTACACTTAAAAATGCATGAATACAATTACAGATATAAATTATCCATAAAATGAATTTTAATAAAGAATAAGACTAAATATGAGGAGAACATGATTCCTTTTCTCAAGGTCTTATCAATTGAAAAAGGACCTAATGTTGATAATGATTCACAGAAGATTTTTCCGAAATTTTTATTCTGGTTTTTTAGAGAACATACAACGAAAAGTAGGCAGTTCAGTGGCTTAGTTTCTAACTGTTATGCTTTAATTATCAGACTCACATAAAGAGCACTGCCATTGTGATGTGCAGCTTCCAGAACACATCCAGCTCTTCTGGAAGAGAGTGGTAAATTATAGTGAAAGTTAGTTTAAAATCCTTTATGTTCACGGCAGAGACTATCAACAGAGAAAAATAAGACTCTACTCATGTTTTGTGTACTTACTTTATGACATGTTGAATAATGTTGTGGCTGAGAATATTTTGAACAGAAATATATTCTTCAAGTCCAAGGCTTCTTAACTGTTTTAATAGTAAGGATTTGTTTTATTAAGGGAGGTGATTTATATAAATTGTGAATCTTTTGATTGTTAGTTAAATTATGTCTCTTATTTCCAGAATTTATGCGAACTCCATGTGTGGATGCTGGATTGATTTCACCACTGGTACAGCTGCTAAATAGTAAAGACCAGGAAGTGCTGCTTCAAACAGGCAGGGCTCTGGGAAACGTATGTTACGATAGCCGTAAGTGTTGAAAAATCAGTAACACACTTGCAAGCTTTTAAGAATGTCTGATTTTCCAGATTTATTGCACTTTGGTATTAGAACTTACTTTTCTAGGCTGACATTAATATGGGCCAGTATGATTTAGCTCTGCTTATTTAGCAGAACTTTTGAAAGTTTGGACCTTTGTTGTGACAAGAGATTTTGTAAGGAAAGTAAATAAATATCCAAAAATTGAGGCTTTTAAATTTAACAAAAATATATGTGTATATCTTCTTAGTGAGGTATTACTGAAGTGCTATCTCGGAGTGACAATGCTATGGACAGTTTGTACATCGGTCCAAATTTTAAGCTTACCATTTAATAACAATATTCATAAAAACCATTATCTTCATAAAAGTTAGACTGGCTCACCACATTTGCATTGATTCCATTCCTGTTTGTCATTTTGTCATTGCCATCCTTGCCACCTTCTATTGCACGTTGTTTTAGAGAGAGAAAGCACGAGTTAGTACTTCTTTCTATAAACAAAATACAGAAAATTTTTAATTAGGCTTATCTTGATTTTTCCTTAAATTTCTGTTATGTGAGCCCAAACCACATCTTTATCTTGTACATTTATTTATTTAATTTTTTTTATCTTGTACTTTTAAAGCTTCCAAAAAATTCAGCTTTATTTCTGTAACTGGGATAACCTGTAGTATTTGTCTTCTCTGTTGAGATGTTCTATTATAAACCTTCCCCCAAATAACAGACAGTGCTTAAAACAGTGACTGACATTCATTAGCCTGATAGATGGTGAGCGTGTAACTGTGAATTTATAGTAAAAAGTAGGAAGAAATGTTGACACTCTAGTTTGGAGCTATAGCAGTTGTGACAAGGCTACCCTCATTTGTTCTCCATTCGTTTTCTGCAGCACATATTATGATTGCCATAGATTTAAAAAAGTATGACTAACATGTCTAAAGACTGGATATCTTAATTTGAATTTTAACAGTTTCCAGTCCCCAGTACTGCCTACAGATTTACCTGCCTGCTGTTTTGCTCCAGTTCTTTTACTAGTATTTTATAAAATAGCTTTATTTATAAAATGCTTGGTGCTGGGCTGGGTGTATAGCTCAGTGACATAAGCACCTGCCTGGCAAGTGCAAGGTCCTAAGTTCAGTTCCCACTACCAAAAAAAAAAAAAAAAAAAAAAAAATTATAATAATAATGATAATGTTAGTGCTTTATGTTTATAATTTTGTGTGTTCACTTTTTGGGGGTACCAGGGATCAAACTCATGACCTTGAGCTTGCCAGGCAGGTGCATAGGCCACTGAGCTAAATCCCGGGCCCTCTGTGTTCACATTTATGGTTTTTATTAAGCACTATTGTTTGTTGTGCCAGCTCTTTAGAACAAGCCATTTAATGTGTATATTATAGTTTATTTTAGTAATACATACTAAAAAGACCGCCATACAGTAATAATCAGAGATTGATGATATATACTTAAGAGAGTATGTGTTATCTTTTTATTCCTATCTTTGTTCTGTATTTGTTACTAGACTTCAAGTCTGTCAAAATTATTCTTTACAGGGGCTGGGGGGTTTAGCTCAGTGATGTAAGTACCTGCCTGGTAAGCGTGAGGGCGTGAGTTCAAGTTCCAGTACCAAAAAAAAAAAAAGTATTTTTTACATCTTTAGCTGTTCCTAAATTATGTATTGTTTAGACATAGGGAGTATTATCTGTTTGGAGTACATTTGTCCTAGAGTTTCTCTTAGTATTTGCACATAGTGAGCTTTTCTGTGATACTGCTGTGGTTTTCATGAGGATGGAGTAATTTTATTTTTGCTGTGTTCTAAACAATGTGGGTTTTACGGTAATAACTGTCCAGTTGATGAAGTTTATTATTTTGATAAAACTGAAGTCCATTATTATAGTATTTGTCATATTTATTTCCTTTTTATTGTGATACAGCATAAAATTTTGTGCATGTGCTTTAGATCATGAAGTTTATGAATATTTGTAACTATATTCTCACTTAGTTCATTGGAAATTATAGTTAAATAGATAATTAAGTATGGTCGAATATGCCATATTTTTACACTTTTATACCTTAGTTAAGGGGCTGGAAGTTTAGGTCAGCAGGCACAAGTGGCTGTCTGGCAAATGCAAGGTCATGAGTTCAATCCCCAGTACAAAAAAAAAAAAAGAAAAAAAAAAACAGTTAAGAAAAATGAAGTTAGCAGTCTTATAAATGAGTAAGTACAAGAACTGATTTATTACTAAAAGTCATATGTTGTAAAAGTGTTCATAGTATTGTAATTTCTGTAAGACTGCATGCTTTCTTACCTCTCTTTATTTGAAATTACCTTCAAACTTCTTAGTGATATCTCCAGTAGTACTGTAGGAAAACTGCAGTCTGTATTTGAGTTTTAAGAAAGATATAATGTCTGTAGATACGTTGTTGCACAAGACTTGTGAATTTACTTGAAATATGTTTTTCCTTTACTTTGTGAAAAGTGGGAGTTTTAAGAAACCTAGTTTTTCTTTTTGAAGTGTTTAACGGTATCCAATTAATTTGTCAACCTTCTTCCCTCTGAGGAAGATAAGGCTTCATTGCTAAAAGACAATAGAAAACCCTGACACCCTTGTAAATAACACTGATCTCTTTCCCAAATAAAATACCTTTTAAAATTTGTGTTTATGCTTTCTCAAACTTACTTGTGAGGCTAATGAGTTGATTTACACTTTATTAGTGTATTCCAAGTGAATATTTTTTTAATGTGGTTTTATTCATGGTAATAGTAAACTTACAGAAACAGTAAAGCTGATACATCTGAAAAGTATGATAAGCAATTCACTGTTGGAGAAAAAAAATTAGAGTAATTGTATATGCGATTGTTATTTTGACATCTACAAAGTAAAGCATTTGCCTAGCATGTTGTAGTTAACTTTATTTGAAAAGAAGAAAGTTCTCTCTGTAAAAAAAGAAAAAAAGTGCTTAACTATAAAATTCATGAAAATCTTTAGAAAAGAAGTAGGTCATTTTTCAGTTTTACTAACAGCTTTGACTCTCCATTTTAGGAATTCTTCCTCCTGGAAGAAAAAGGTTTTATGTAACCCATTAAAACTGGCTTAACTACTAGACGGGAGAAAGTAAGATTTTGTGGCTGACGAACTTTTTGAATCCTAGTCACTGTCTTGCATGTAGCAATGACAGAAGTGTTGACTGGGAACAGTTTTCATTTTTAAAATGCCTGATCTATTTTCTTTTCTTGCACATAGCTGTTAAGGCACTTCACATAAGTTTTTCTCTTTCAGCGAATCAAAATAAATTTTTGATATGGGCAACATGTTAAAACTCTTTGGCCCTTGAACTTTGCCAAAACTTACTTTTTATAAGAACTTTGACGTCTTTCGGATCAAAGAAGAGAACTGAATTTGGAAAGAGATCGGCAAAGCTGTATGTATGATGAGCTATGTTGAGAAATGTGGTTTTAAGTGAAGAGAATTGCAGTATTAGTATTCCAGAAATTGAAGGTTTGGCGTGGTAGACATCCCTCATTCAGAAAGAGATTCTTCTCTTTGTGGCATTCCCTTCATTCATTGCTGTGTATAAAACTGGGCTCTTGGAACTACTGATGTATTTAAATGGTCTTGTAGTTGTGGAAAATTTCATGTTAAATTTCTATCCTAGATATGTGGTTCTAACTGATAATTGGAGACTGAATTTTCTGTGAAGATATTACCACTAGAAGTCAGTAAATATTTGATACTAGTTAAAAGCTATTAGTAGAAGCTACAAAAAATGAAATTTAAAATTAAATGTTTGTTGTTTTAATATAAAAATCAAGATTAATGTATAAATGAAATGATTACATTTTATAATTGTACAAAAATTCTTTACAGAAAAAATTAATGCTTGTTATTTTGTAATTAATCATGTTACTGGTAATATGTGTTCTCATATAACATAGAAAATCATATTTGTGCTTAATATTTTGAAGTAAAATAAGTATTATTAATTGGCTTCAAATATAAATAGAATGAATATTCAAATATATGAATGTACCCATTTATACTATATTAATGATATTTACTGTGCTACACTTTTTATATAAAGCATGAAGAAAAAAATCCCTAATTTCTGACTACAAATGACAGTAATAACATTACAATATTTGTAATGTAAGTTGGTCAGATAAATTAGTTTAGTATACTGCAGATAATATGTTACAGTTGCCTAAGTAACCAAAATAGCAGTACTATGTATTTAACAGGTAACTATTACGGGTAACATTTAAAAATAAATATTTCAGTGAAATAAATTAGATGATTTGACTGTGTTATTAAAGAATTTTGTAAATCTGTAGCATGTTTTTATCAATATTTAGTTTTAAATAAAATAGAAATATCAGTGACAAAATTAAGATTCAGCTTTCATCAGCTAGTCTTTTATGAATGGTTTAATTACCAAAGTAATCTTACCTATAGAAGAAAAACATATGTACATATAAATTGACTAGTTGGGAGTGTAGCTCAGATGTAGAATGCCTACCTCGAATACAATACAGGTCCTAGGTTTAATCCCTAGGGCAGAAGATTAAAAAAAAGTAAATTATATACTGTCTGTACTTTTAAAGATGATAATTATGACCATTATCATAGGAAAATAGGTCATTGTAAAGATGTCCTAAGAATACAGATTGATGTAGGTAACATTTTGGAACCATATTATAAACTCTAAAAACATTCATGTAAAAGAAGGGCTCTTAGTAAACAACATGAAAAATACTAATACAGATAAGTGGATGAGCATATTAATTTTAACTTTTTAAGAAATTAGTGGAATAATATAGTTAATTTAAAAATTAATGTGTATATAAAATGTTAATATGCCCTGTGGAAGGTGGATTCTGTAAATGGGTATGATTTCCAGCTCCATTATTTACTAAGTTGCCATGTAATCTTTTTTTTGGGGGGGGGGTACTGGGGATCAAACTCATGACCTTGTGCTTGCCAGGCAGCAGCTTACGCCACTGAGCTAAATCCCTGGCTCATTTAATCATTTTTAGTTTCTTCACTGGTCCAGTGCATTTGTTATGTGAGTTAAGTAAGATTTATATATAGAAGTGGGATGTAGATTATGGAAATATATGGATTATAAAGATAGAATATAAATTATAAAATAGTATAGATTATAAAAATAATTCCTTGGTCACAATTTATTAAAAGTACTGTGACCTATTGTATGTACTATCATACACCGTACACAGATATTTATAATAAAGATATAAAAGCTGCATCCATATGAAGAGAGGCAGTGATAAACCTAGTACAGATTAGGGATAATATACTTAAAAATTTTGAGGCAAAATGCTAAAAGACACTTTATTATTAGATCTCCTCATTCTATAGACATGCACATACAGTACCTAGCTACAGTGTGTAGCATTCAGTGTTGCTAAGCATCTTCAGTAATGGTCCTGTAAATCTTGCCTAAAAGTCTGCTGTGTGATGGTTGCTGTATTGATCCACGTAGCCCAAATGCATTGTTTTTGGGTAGCTGGAACTTGCTTCTAGGACATAACTTAACAATTTGAAAAAGCTGTGATTTGGCTATATTTCCTAGTTTATTTTAAACCAAAATACAATTCTACTTGGTATTTATCATCCATCACTGGTCACTTTTTGCATGAGATACATACATACATATGTGTGTACATATACAGTGTGTATTTGTCTCCAGGTCTACTCTTTGAAATAAAAAAATGTGTTTTTATTTTTGAGTTTTAAACCCAGTATCAATTGGATAAAAGTCTGACTTGCAGAAAAGTATTTAAAAACAACATATTAGTAGCGTTACATAAATCTATACATATGATAAAGTTGTTTAGAACTTTATATGTTTGCAAAATACACAAATGCATGTAAGAACTTAAGAAATCTAAGTAGGTTCTGTAAATTATACCACTGTACATTTCTTGGTTGAAAAATTGCTATAGAGTTTTAGAATGTTAACCATTATAGACAGCTAAATGAAGTTTACACAAGATTTTTCCTGTATCTTTTTTTTCTGTTATTTTCTGTGAGCTACTAATTATTTCAGAATAAAAGTGTTGCAGCTTCACCTATCCAAGAAGTATATGGCCCTTCCTATGGGGAAACAACTTGTTTCCTTTGGCTGTCCTTGAGGCAAAGGAGAAATAGATAGATAGGTAGGTAGATAGATAGATAGATAGATAGATAGATAGATAGATAGATATAAATAAAATTTTAAAGTATGACCCCAGATTTATACATAAATATATGTTACTGGATTTGTACGATTACAGTGAAGGACAAAATTCTCTAAATGTGATTTTAGGGAAAAGACAATCAAAAAACTGTCAGCCCCCAGATAAGATTTAGAAAGAAGGAATTTGTATTGGGCTTGGACCCACTGACAAGAACAGACTTTTCCAGGAAAGGAGTAATTGATAGGGAAAGGATCTATATACAGATCCCCAGTCACAAAGAAGAAATGCAGGCATTAACCCAAGTAAATGGGTTAGTATTAGAAGAAGAAAAGATTTTTCTGCCTCAGAGGTGGTAGACGATCAGTGAATCACACATTTATCTTTTTTTAAAGGAGTACAGAGAGTAGTGAATAAAATGTCTCTGTCTTCCAAGCAGAAAAGTTAAGCTTATGAAACAGTAGCAGTGTGATGGTATGAAATTGTAATGTGAGAGAGGAGCTATGTCTGTGGAGCCATGTTATAAGAAGTCAGGAATAACCAAAAGGTGGTGAAAGTCTTCTGTAGTCAGAGATCTTTATTTTATGTGTATTTACCAATGTGTAATAGTTACTTAAAATGTGTTTAGTTAGCTAAGGAGCTATTTTGTATTTTGATGTGTGGGCAAAACAGAGCAACTGAAAGTAAAGTAACTGAAATTGGTATTTTCAGGTCATAGCAGCATATAATTTGGCATAGGAAGAATTTGAGAAGAGAAATTGGGAGGCTGTTGTAGCAGGCCAGGTATGATGTGCCAAATACTGATTGGAGGAGAGAAGGTGAAATTAAGTATGAAAACAGAGTACTCTTGAGTGAGTTGTGCATTATCAGTTTGGTTGATTTTTGCAGAGTACTGCATCTCACTTAAGCAATTTTAAAAAATCAGCCCCTCTGATAGCTTGCATTTTAAGGGACTGTGCTCTTTTTACTTGATAACAAATTGAAACACCTTATTAACCCCTTTATTTTTAGAATTATTTGCATGGAATTCATTTATGTTACCCAGAAAAATTTAAGGAACAAGAATTTGGAGAAAAAACATTTCATTATGTTCTGTAATGGGTATTCTAAAAATGAAGCACTAGGCATTGAAAGGTTAAATGATATAAATTTAAGTTATAGACACCCCCCCCATGCTTGGTTAGTTCCCAAAGTACTACTGTTACCAAAAAAAGTGATTGTGCTTCTGTGAAGATATGGAATAATAAATTTTTAGTGATTGTTACTAATTTTATAGATAAGAAAGTAGAGGCAGGGCCAGGGGTTTAGCTCAGCAAGCCTAAGTGCCTGCTTGGCAAACGCAGGGTCGTGAGTTCAATCCCTAGTACCAAAAAAAAACAAAAAAAAGGAAAGAAAGTAGAGGCAGTGTAATAACATTTTACCATGGGCATGTGAAAAATTGATGATTCTTTTTTAATTCAATAAGAACTCATGTGTGTTTGCCACATTAATTATCTTTGTGTCTTACATACAGGGTTCCCTCTTAATCTGAGTCAGAAAGTGCATGGCCTTGGAGTTTTTCTTTGCTGATTAACAAGTCTTAGGTAGGGCAGGGAATAAAGCTTTTTTAAAAAGAATTAAAAGATGAGATTTTTCACTGTGATTTGAACCTTTCCCTCTTACCTTTACCACTCTTATTTAACTTATTAGAAATCAAGTTAAAGTTTAAATTTATGAAACATAAATAGTCTGGTTATTGAAACCTTATTACACATATTGTCATCTGTTCTTTAAAATGTTTTAAGTTTTCTAATTTTTTTCTTTGTAACCAGCCTAACATACTGAGAACCTTCTTTGGTTTTAGTCAAACTTGTCTTCTCTACAAGTTGGAGGTATATATGTATTTGTCTTTGCTGAGAAGGAATGTGAAAACTAAATACTACATAAAGGTGAATGTTCGAATATTTCCCAATAAGTGAAATTATAGAGAAATAATATTGTCATTAAGTTCAGGCTAAATTAAACCACAGGCTGTATTTACATGTGTACAGACACCTAAGCGTTTATTATGTAGCGTAATTTCTTTTAATGAGGAAGCAGTTTACTATGAATGTATCTCTTTTGTTTAAAATGTTTAGGGTGAGATTTAATTTTGGTCTTGAACAGTTTTATTAATAAATTGGAGCTGCAAATTATATGTACATCGTTAGCTGAATGCTGTTTAGAATAATTTTAGGTAATTTTTATGGAAATAATTGATTTAAATAATTTTATAATTATATATAAGGTACATAGTCTATTGCAAGTAGACAATAGACATATAAAATGTAGGGAGTAGGTAAACACCAGTGATTTATTGTCATTTATGGATCCTCTATTGTATAAAAGTTTTTTTAGAAACAATTATCACATCATTTTAACTGTGAGAAATTTATTGGAGTACATAAATTAATACTAATTTGATATGTCTACCAAGTGCTGTACTGTGACCTTATTTTAAATTGTGTCTTTAGGAAAATGTTACACATAGAAATATAGAAAAACCAAAATACAATATTATGTCACAAAATTGGAAGGATAACAATTTGTGATTACCTAAAGGAGTCACAATCCAGAATCCATGTGATACAGCAAACTCTTACCTTCTTTGAATTATCTCCCTGGAGTCTCTAAATGATACAGGGGAAATAAACGTGACTGTCACTTAACTTGATGTCAGACATAATGCGTTCATTTTCTCTAGAACCAACGGGGCTGGGGATTTAGCTCAGTGGCTTAAGCGCCTGCCTGGCAAGTGCGAGGTCATGAGTTCAATCCTGGGTACCAAAAAAAAAAAAAAAAAAAGTAGCATGGAATAATCTTCATATTAGGGCTGGAGATTTAGCTCAGCGGCATAAGCGCCTGCCTGGCAAGTGCGAGGTCGTGAGTTCGATCCCCAGTACCGCAAAAAAAAAAAAAAAAAAAAGTTCAGAACCAAAGAATGAATTTTAAGGAACAACAGGGGATTAAGAATAGGAAATACTTACCTCACAGAGATAGCTCCTGAGAGATGGGAAAGACCACAGACCCTGTATTGCAGTGTAAGTTTTATAGAGCAAAATCTCGAAGTGAGCACAAAAAGGTGGGTATAACGCAGAACAAAACTATGATCAATGAATAAGATTTTAAGTTTACCTGCTTAGGTAATATTGATCCAATAGGGAAGCAGGTCATGTAGCAAGTGTGCCTGAAAAGAACAAGGACCTTTTTTGGAAAGAGGTAAATTGAGGTCCCAGCCATCCACCACAGTGACTGATGTTAATGTATTGTTTATTTCTGGGGGAGGCACATAGGCTGGATCATGCCATCTTTATCTTGAGGCCTGACCTTCGGTGGGTGCACCTCTAGCCGCAGTTGTAATAAGTGTTCGTCCTGTCTGTTAATTCCCTTGAGAAGCTAGTCCTGTCTGACTGCCCATAACATTTCTACCTAACTTAGATGTCTGTAACAATAGGAGAAAATAAAAGCCAGAAGTCTCTGTATTTGTGAGACTTGCATAGAAGAAAGGTATTAAGTAAATATTACAAAAAGTTATTTACAAATTTATAATCATTAATGTAATGATGTAATGGTGAATATGTGAGAGTCAAGAAAGTTTTCTCTGAGAATGTTACTTGAGCTGACATCTGAAAAATGAAAGTGAGTTGGCTGTTCATAGAGAAGGAAAGAATATTGCTTAGAGAAGTGTAGCAGTTGCAAAGCCAAGAGGGAAAAAACTGATGTGTTTAAAAAACAGAAAAGAGACCAGAATATCTGAGGTGCAGTTAACAAGGAGAGTGTGGTAGTGTAAGATTAAAGAAATAAAGAAGACTGACTCATTAAAGACAAGGGGATGGCATAATTCTGACCTGTATTTTAAAAATACTGCTATAAAGCTGCAGAGGAAATGGGTTGAGAAGAGTAGTTAAGAAATAGAAATGGAAATGTGGAGACTGATGAAAAACCTTTTGTAGCAGTCCAATCGAGACTTAATGGTGATTTGGATTGAGGTTATGGTAGTGAGGATGGAATTAGAAGAATTTGGAAAGTATTTAGGTTGAGGAATTAGATTCAGAATGAGAGGAAAAGAGAAGTCAAGAGGGATTCTGGGGGGCCAGGGGATTAACTCAGTGGCACAAGTGCAAGGTCATGAGTTTGTTTCCCAGTACCAAAAATTAAAAAAAGAATGATTCCTGGATTTGGAGTGTGTGTGAGTAGGGGGACAGCAGATGGGGCAATTTGCTGTTATGTATAGGGAAGAACAGAGGTCGTTTAATTTTTCTGGGATTTATTGTTACCACTGCTTGTTTTGAGTTTGCTGGGACCAATACTAAGTCTGAGATTCTGAGTAGAGACAGCCAGAGAAAACTTCAGATGGCAGTTAATCTTTATATTATACATTCTGAACATGAACATTGAACAAGTCAAAATAATTTGTTACAGTTTATAATGGGTTCAGGTATCGTAACTTGGGTAGGATATGTAGATTGAAGGATATCGAGGGAAATTAGAAAACTTAGGGGGGAGTAAAGCCACTTAGAACTCATAGTCTATGAGCAGTTAATATTCTTGCAAATGTTACCTCAAGAGTGAATTACTTATCTCACATCAGGTTGATGCTTTCCCTCTATCGTCATATGTGCTCTTCGCATGTGTCTACTTGTTCTGCTTTCCATCATGCCTGGAACAGCATGAGACCCTCACCAGTAGCCAGTCTGACATTTACCCCATAGTCTTAGACTTCTGTCAACCTCTTTCCTTTATAATTATCCAATCTAGAGTATTTTGTTACAGTAACAGAGAACAGAAATTATTATACTGAGTGAAGGAAGCTGTGTTAGTCAGTGCTTTACTAGGGAAAACAGATATAACACGAGATACACAAATGTATAAGAAATTACAAGATTGGCTTACAATATGAAGAAGTGTGCAGAGGGTTGTCTGCATGCCAGAGGCCAAAGGATTCAATCCAAGATCTGAAGTTCACTCCAGTGTCTCTTGCAAGTCCACACCAGCAGGTTGATGTGTCTGCAACAGAAGGCCAAAAGATCTACACTCTGAGGCTGAAGATTCTATGCCAGAAAGCTTAAGAGTCTACACTGGAAGCCAGGAGACCACCTAAACCAAAGGTGAAGAAATTGAGCTTCTCCAAAGAATGGAAAGCATTGGTCTTTCCTCCTTCCCTTTTATACCTCCAGGTGATGAGCCACCCTAGGGTGGGGCTTTTATTTCTAGGCCTAGGGTGTAGAGTTGCTAAACCCATTTAGTTAAGCTTCTAAATGTCTCAGGTTGACACAATCTGTCAACCACTATGGAAGCCAAACAAAAGAATACCTGATGTACAAATCTATTATGTAAAAGGCAAACTAATCATCGCAGCATAGCTGCCTGGGAGGAGGGCAGGGCTGCTTCATTTATGTAGTTTATCTGACATGGATTTTTCTCAATAGAGTCAAAAAAGGAAATCAAGTAAGAAGCTAAACAAAAAGTACACTTTCTTATGTTCACACAGTAAATTGCACTTAGGTCTCAAAAGACATGTTAAGAAACATGGCCATAAATCTTTTTCTGATCCCTCTGAGTGAGACTTATTTGGGCTCCCCTTATACCATGAATAATACTTCAGTGTATTTATGTGATAGCTCAGACCCCGGAATAAAATCCAAGGAAGCAAGAAACCAAATTTGGGGAGCAAAGGCTTTTATTTCTAGGCCTAGCGACACAGTCTCCTCTGGATCGACCCAAAGACTGCGCCTGCGCGCCTTACAGCTAAAGGAGATGGCTTTTAAAGCTAAAAACCACAGCCAGATTGAAGATAGGACATACAGAACTTTGGAATCTTTTTCTAGGTTAAGCATTTTTACAGAACAGTACATTTTAACACATTTTACGATAGCCCACCGGGTAGGGAAGGACAGCACATTTTAACACAATTTATGATAGCCCACCGGGTAGGAAAGGAGGTTACCAGAAACTGAAACTTAAGTTTATGGTCTTTCGGGAAATCGAAACTTATCCTAGATAGATAGAGGGGCTTGTAAAGCTGATGTCCAGCAAATGAGACTTAAGTAAGAAACCGAATTTGGGTCACTGTTGGGAAGGGGGGGGTCGACGCATACAGAACAGAATGGCGGCGCTTTGGTTAGGATTTTAGGCCACAACAATTTATAGCTTTACACTCCCACCTTTATACTTTCGCTTCTTCCCATTAACTAAATAAAACTGTGAATGATCGTTTTATCCCCAGGATCTTAGTGTGTATAATAGATATTCTCAAAAATGTTTTATAAATGAAAGAGCATGAGTACTGATTTGGTCCAAGATTTTGAGGTACCTTTATTAGGCTGCAATACATGTCAGTAATCAGTACTTTCAATAAGGAACTAATACTCATGTTAAATAGTACTTAAATTGGATTGCAAGTGACCAGTAGCATTTACATTTACCATGTAAATCTACCTGATCCTTAATGGTCTACCTGGTCATTAGTTATAGATACTAGATGCATGTGCTTATGTTTATTATGAACATACATTTCTATGAAGTTGTTTCTGTTTTGTTACTGTTTTTGGTTTGGGTTTTTTGAGAGCGGATCTTGTTATGTAGTCTAGGCTGGCCTCCAATTTGAGGTGATCCTCCTGCCTGAGCCTCCTGAGTGCTGAAATTACAGGCTGTGCCACCATGCCTGGCCTTGTGAAGTTTTACATAATCCTCCTTTTTCTTTTTTCTTTATTCATTAACCCAGAAGAGGTCTGTGTGCTATAAAAAGTCTACTGAAGCTTTTGTTCTCTTCACTACTCTCTTCCTCATAGGAATAGAAAGTCATTGAAAGCAGTCTTCTGATGTTCATGTTTATATCCATTATACCTGACACAGAAATTAGTATTTGATAAGCACCTCTTCTCTAGTTGTGGGTATGTCAGTTCTCCCATGTTCTGTCAGTCCCCTCATTCACCATCACCCCTAGCCTGCTGTGGAGATTGCAGTGCGTTGCAGGCCCATTTTATTTTATACCACAGGTCCCAGTTGCCTGTACTGGGACTGAACTTGCAGTCCCCCTCCTCAGCCTCCAGGAGTACTAGACTTAATGGTGTGTGCCACCATGCCAGTTTAGGTTTTGCTTTTTAGAAGTTCTAGCTACGAATGCTTACACAGTTAAAATTGTTACATCTTATTGCTACATTAACTGCATGTCATTGCATAATCTCCCTCTATTCTCTAGGAATGTCACCTCTTCTGATACTGTCTGATATGGACATACCAATTTTCCTTTGATTAGTGTTTGCATAATACTTGTTATCTCATTTTCTTTTCAACATTATTGAATGTTCCTGGTTTAAAGTGAGTTAGTTACTTATAGTCACTATGGCTGGGCTTGCTTTTTTTTAATCCATGTGACTTATCTCTCACTTTTAAGTGAGATGTTTATGTGAAATCTGCTGTTCTCTTAGTTGTTTTCTGGTCATCTTTTCCCCTCTTCTATTTCTGCTATTGATTTATTGTACCACATTTCAATTTTTCAGTGGAGTTCCTGTTGTAAAAATGCACATCTTAAATTTCCCAGTTTATCTTTTCAAGTATTATGTTATGTCACATGCAGTTTATGAACCTTATAAACCTGTACATTGAATTTCTTTTTCTCATCCATTGTGCTCATTCCCATGTTTTATTTTTACATGTTAGAAATCCCGTAACATATTGATGGTATTTTTTTTAATTTAAAGAGAAAAAAGTCAAAACAGAAAAAAGGGTAGAAATAATACAGAATTTAAAAAAAAAACTAAGAAATCGCTAGTTGATAAATTACATGTTGTCATGTTAGAAATAGTTGTTCAAGTTACAAAATTAAAGCATACAAAGTAGACATTCAAATAGTGAGACTGGAAACAGTTCTGTTCAACAATCCAACAAAAACTTAGTAATATGGTCATCTGTCTTACATACTTAAACATACATACAGTTAAATCCTTTAGAGCACTTTCTTCTCCTTTCTTTTTTACAATAGCGATTGCACATTTTGGTTCTCATTACTCCTGCAGTTTTTACTCCTTTTTACACTAGACAATATACATCATACAAATATGATGCTTACTTATTTCACTTAAGACGACACTCACCAGTTCCCTCCATTTACTTATGAAGGCCTCAAGATCATCTTTTTTATAGCTGAGTAATACTCCATTGTATAAAAATACCACATCTTTTTCATCTACTCTGTGGTTGATGGGTATCTTGGTTGTTTCCAAGATTTAGATATTACAAATTGTGCTGCTATGAACATGGGTGCACATATATCACTGTGATAAGACCTTTTCGGTTTTTCTGGGAAAATACCCAAGAGGGGAGTAGCTGGGTTGAATGGAGCTTCCAGTCCTAGTCTTCTGAGAATTCTCCGTACTGATTTCCATAGTGGTTACACTAGTCTACACTCCCACCAACAGTGGAGTTGTGTTCCTTCCCCTCCCCCTGCAGCCTCACCAACATTCGTTATCAGTTGATTTCTTGATGACATCTATTCTTTCCAGAGTGAGACGAAATCTCAGTGCTGTTTTAATTTGCATTTCTTGAATGACCAGTGATGGCGAACACTTCTGCATATATTTATTTGCCATTTGTATATCTTCATCTGAGATGTGTGTTCATCTCAGATGCCCATTTATGGAGAGGGTCTTTGAATTTAGGGGGCTCGATGTTTTTCAATTCTTTGTATGTTCTGGATAAAAGACCTTTGAGGGACTGCTGACTAAAATGCTTTCCCATTCTGTGGGTTTTCTTTTCACTCTGTTGGTGATGTTTTTTGAAATGCAAAAAGTTTTTAATGAGATCCCAGTTGTTGACTCTTTGAAAAACTACCTGTGCAGTTTGTGTTTTGTTCATGAATTCTTTGCCTATCCCTGTGTCTCCCAAGATTTCAACCTACATTGCCTTCCAGTAGATTGTGTGTTTCTTTTTTAATATTTAGATCTTCGAATCATTTTGACTTTAGTGCATGGTGACAGACATGGACCTAGTTTCAGTCTTTGGCATGTGGAAAGCCAATTTTTCCAAAACCATTTATTAAGGAGGCTATATCCTTCCAGTGAACATGTTTAGCCCGTTTGTGAAATATCAGGTGGCTAAGTGTCTTTGTAGTTGTGTTTGCATCTTCTAATCTATTCCATTGATCCTCAGGTCTGTTTCTTACCCAGTACAATGCTGATTTTATCACTGTTGCTTTGTAATACATATTTTCAAGTCAGAAATTGAGATTACCTCCTGCCTTCCCTTTGCTGCCCAGAATTGCCTTTGCTATTCTAGGTTTCTTCTGTTTCCAAATGAATTTTAGGAATATTTTCTCTAGATCTGTGAGGTATGTTAATGGTATTTTGATTGGGGCTGTATTGAATCTGTTTAACACTTTTGGGAATATGGCCATTTTTACAGTGTTGGTTCTTTCTAACCAAGAGCAAGGAATATCCTTCCATTTTTCTAATATCCTCTTCAATCTCCTTTTTTAGCGTAGCATTTTCAGCATGTAGGTCTTTTACATTCTTAGTTAGGTTGATTCCTAAGTATCTTATTTTTTTAGATGTATTGTGAAGGGCGATATTTCCATAATTTCTCTCTCAATGAGTTGTTTGTGTACAGGAATGCTATTGATTTTTGAGCATTGACTGTGTATCCAGCTACACTGCTGAATTTGTTTATTACCTCTAGTAGTCTTTTAGTGGAGTTTTTTGGGTCTTCTATATAGAGTTATCATGTCATCTGCAAACAGTGCTAATTTAACTTCTTTCCCATCTTTATTCCTTTTATTTCTCTCTCGTCTGATGGGTCTGGCTAATATTTCCAGAACTATATTGAATAGGAGTGTTGATAGTGGACATCTCTGTTTTGTTCCTGGTTTTAGAGTGAAAGCTTTCAGTTTTTGTCCAGTTAGTGTATTGGCTGTTCGTTTGTCATAGATGGCCTTTATGAGATTGAGGTAGATACTGTGTATTCTGAGTTTCAGAAGGGTTTTTATCATGAAGAGGTATTGGACTTTATCAAAAGCTCTTTCTGCATCTATTGAGAGGACCATGTGATTTTTGGTTTTGGCTCTGTTGATGTGGTGTATCACCATTTATTGATTCGCATATGTTAAACCATCCCTGCATTCCTGGAATGAGCCCCACTTGGTCATGATATATAATCATCTTCATGATTTGCTGCATTCTGTTTCCCAATATTTTATTGAGAATCTTTGCATCAGTGTTTATTAGTGAGATTGGCCTGTAGTTCTCTTTTTGGTTGGATCTTTCTCTGGTTTTGATATCAGAGCATTACTTGCCCCCAGGAATGATTTAGGGAGGATTGCTTCCTTTTCAATTTCATTGCAGAGTTTAAGGAGTATTGGCATCTGATCTTCTCTAAATTTCTTGTAGAATTCAGCTGTGAATCCATCAGGACCGGGGCTTTTCTTTGTTGTTAAGTTCTTAATTATGTTTTCAATTTGAATAGCTGATATTGGGTTATGCAAAATTGCTGTATCTTCTTGGTTGAGCTTTGGTAGTTCATATGTTTCTAGAAATCTGTCCATTTCCTCTGTGTTTTCCACCCTATGTGAGTAAAGATGTTAAAAGTAGGTATTCATGATCTTTTGAATTTCCATGGGATCTGTAGTAATTTCCCTCTTTGCGGTCCTTATTGTGTAAATTAGGTTTTTTCTTTCTTTTTCTTTATAAGGTTAGCTAGAGGTTTGTCAGTTTTGTTTATTCTCTCAAAAAACCAGGTCTTTGATTCATTAATTCTTTGTGTTGCTTTTTTAGTTCCAATTACATTAATTTCTGCTCTGATCTTTACATTTTCCTCTCTTTTATGAGCTGTGGGTTTTACTTGGTGTTTTTCTAAGAGCATTAGGTTGTTTATTTGTGCTCATTCTGTGTTCTTGATATGACAGTTTATTCCTATATATTTCCCTCTTAAGACTGCTTTCATTGCATCCCACAGATGATGATATTTTGTTTTTGCATTTTCATTGAATTGTAGGTATTACTTAATTTCTTCTTTAATTTCATCTGTAGCCCACTGGTTCTTCAGAAGGTTGTTTTTTAATTTCTATGTACTTATGCAGGTTTTGCAATTTCTTTTGCCATTAATTTCCAATTTAAGTGCGCTATGGTCAGGTAATAGGCATGAGATAATTTCAGTCCCTTTGCCTTTACTTAAGAATGTATTATGGGTTATTGTGTGGTCTATTTTGGAGCATGTCTCATGCTCAGCTGAGAAGAATGTGTATTCTGATGTGGTTGGGTGGAAAACTCTGTAAACATCTATTAAGTCCAATTGCTCGCAGGTATGATTCACTTCTGTTATTTCTTTGCTGACTTTTTGTCTAGTTGATCTATCTCCTTGTGACAATGAGCTGTTAAGGACCCCTGTTATAATTGTGTTCTTGTGTATTTGGTTTTTCATATCCATTATTATTTGTCTTATATAGTTGGGTGCTCCCATGTTTGGTGCATATATATTTATGATTGTTAGTTCTTCCTCTTGAATTTTTCTACTAACAAGTATGTAGTGACCTTTTTTTATCTCTTTGAATCATTTTAGGTTTGAAGTTCACATTGTCTGCAAATAAAGTAGTTACCTCTGCTTTTTTGTGGGTTGCTGTTGGGTGGAATGCTGTTTTCTATCCTCTGACTTTTAAGCTATGAGTTTCCTTTTGGCTCAAATGTGTCTCTTGTGTACAGCATATTGTGGGATCATGTTTCTTGATCCATTCTGTCAACCTACTTCTTTTGATAGGTGAATTGAGGCCATTTACATTTATGGATATCACTGATACATACCAAGTCAACTTTGCCATGTTATGTTCCAGTTGTTTGCTTTCTGCTTTTCTCCCTTGTTTAATTGCTTGTCCTGCCTGGTGGTTTCTTTCTGTTATTCTGGAGATCGTGGTCATTTTTATCTCTATCTAGTATGTCTTTCAATACTCTTTGTAGGGTTGGTTTGGTGGACATGAATTTCTTCAGTTGTTCTTTGTCATGGAAGTATCTTGTTTCTCTGAAATTTTCATGAAAGTTTTGCTAGGTACATCAGTCTGGGTTGAAAGTTGTTTTCTTTCAGGGCTTGAAGTACCTCACTCCAAGCTCGTCTTGACTTGAGGGTTTGTACTGAAAAGTCTGCCATGATTCTAATGGGCTTTTCTTGATAGGTGACTTGTGTCTTTTCTCTAACAGCTTTTAGTATTCTGTTTTTATGCTGTATGTCTGGGCTCTTAATTATTACATGTCTGGTTGTAGATTTATGTTGGTTGTGACTGTTTGGTGTTCTATATACCTCACTTATCTGCATATCAGGTTTTTTTCCCCCCATGTTTGGGAAATTTTCTGCTATTCTGTGAATATTTTAGTTATGTCATTTGCATTGACTCCTGTTTCTTCACTGATGCATATTAATCTTACGTTGTTTCTCTTGGCATCATCGTGAAGCTGCTGGATTGTCATTTCATGCTGCTTTGTCATTTTTAAAAGTTGTATTGTTTCATGATCACTAATTGCGATCCTGTCCTCAAGGTCTGAAATCCTATCCTCAGTTTCATTTAAACGGTTTTGCATGCTTTCAATAGAATGTTTTGTTTCTTGGATATCTCTTTGAGTTTGTTTCATGAATTCTGCTTGTTTCCTCTAAATTGTTCATTCAAGGTTTCCTTCAGTTTCCGATGCCTCTATGCTTTTTTATTTATCTGTTTCTTCTCTAGCTGCACTGAGCAATTCCTTTACTAAGGTTGTTGTTTCTGTGTTTACATGAGAGATGATTCCTCTATAGCCTCATGGGTTTGTTTTTTTTATTTCACTTGTTTTGTTTTCAAAGATTTCCAGTGTGTCACTTTTAATGTCCTCTCTTTCAGTGTCTCCTGTATGTCCTCCTGCTCTACTAGATGTTTGAGATTGCATTTTGCTTTTTCATTTTGCCATTTTCCCCATTCGGGTTAGTTTTTGGTCCTTCAATCCCGTGAGTGTCAACTGTTGGTAGTGTGTATCTTGGGGTTCTACTGTGAGGTTGATGTTTGTCCAGTTGCTGGGTACCACAATGAAGAGGTGGGCCAGTCACCTGACTTCTCCTGCAGAGCCTGTTGGGTTAGTTCTGTATTCTTCGTAGGCTGACAAGGCTAGGAGTATTGATGTAAATCAACCTTTAGTTCCTGCTGTTATTATGTCTTCAGGTTGGTGGGAGTTACCAGATCTCCCTGATTATATTGTTTGTCTGGGCTGGGACCCTAGTGTGTCCCTGGGTGTCTCATAGGCCCTTTTAATTGTCTCTAGGTTTGGGGAGACCTTATTTGCACCCTCCTCAACCTACCTGACGTCCTCTGTATGGAGGAAGGACTTACCCACACTCTGGCAAAGCTTGCCAGTGGCCTACTTCTGGAAGTATCAAAGGGCCTACTTCACTATTGCTCCTGTTTACCCACTGGAGGTGACAAACTATTCCTATTGTAGGGGCAAACTCACTAGACTGATGGGAGCCTGCTGAGGTCTTCTGTTTTGATAGAGGTTGCTCAATGTGCCATTGACACAGCACAGTTAATCCACTGCAGTCCAAGGTTGGGAGGGAGGAGTGGGAGCCAAGGATCAACAGCAATACTAGGTCAAGGAGGTGGGGGGCTCCTGATGGCAGTGGCAGGACTGCAGGAGGGCCCAGCTCTGGCACATGTCGCTGGCTGGAGGTCCTGGGTCCCAAGGTGGGCAGCCAGGACTGTGGGGGCACAGGAGGGGCCCGGCTCTGCCCTGGCCCTGCATGCGCCGCTGGCTGGAGGTCCTGGGTCCCGAGGTGGGCCTGATGGTATTTTTATTTTAGACAGTTATCTTTAAAATGGGAGGAATATGATCTTGTATGTTTATTTGCACTTTTTGTTATTTTTTAGTGTAGTTTATTCTTTGGGTAGATTGAAATTTTTGTTTAGTGTTAAATACCTTTTGCTGAAAAACTTACTAACTTATGCTTATGTTTATCAGCATTAAATTTTCTAAGCTTTTATGTGTTTGAAACATTTTTACAGTACCTTACTTATAGAAAGGGAGCCTCATTGTGTATAGAATTCAGAATTACACTTTTAAGCTACCTTTCCATTGTCTTCTAGTTTGTGTAGTTCTAGATAGAAGTCTGCTGAATGTTTTTCTCTTCTGTAATACGTATTCTTTTCTTCTGGTTTGCCTTTAAGAGATCTTTTTTTGGCTTTCAATAGCTTGACTGGTACATCCAGATATGTAGCAGTGCCTTATTTCCTTTGCTTGAGGTTCTTTAAACTTCATGAATTTGTGGCATTATGTCTTTCATTATAGTTGGGGAAGTGCTCAGTGGTTAACTCCTCAGATATTTCTCCTTTCTTGTTTTCTGTCACTTCTTCTGGAATTCCATTTACATCTGTGTTAGACCTTTCTGGCTCTGTTCCTTTTGTGCTTTAGGTGCTGTGTTTTCTCTCATTACCAGTCTTTTTGTTCCTTCATGTTTTAGTTTGAATAATTTTTGATCTACAACTTTACTGAGTCTTTACTTGTTTCTGCCTGAGGCAACTGTTTAGCCTGTTGAAATAATTCTTTATCTTTGATACTGTATTTTTTATTTCTGCATTTCACTTTTAACTTGTAAGTTTCCCTTTTTAAAAACTGTAATTCCACATTTGTTAATGGATATTAATCACTTTGTTGATTAAGTTATTTAATAAGTAAAGTTCTTATCTGGTAGTTTTAATATCATTCAATATCATTTGTTGTTTTTTTGGTAGTCTTTTGACAGTAAGAAATTTTCTTTTATGCCTCTCTTGAGATTGGCACCATTCAGTCTCTAGAATGAGCATACTTTTATGTGGGGCTTTTAGTGTGGAATAAAAGACTGAGTCAATATTTGGCTCATATTTTGTTATTACTAATCTTAATGTAATGCATCCCCTTCTTAAGATTCCTTTAGTAGTAGTCTATTCTAACCTTCTGCTTGGGGAAGGAGAGTTCAAGAGGGCTTTTCTTAGTGTTGTGTTTGCCTTTCCTTCAGTCTCTCAGGTTATCACTACAGAATGTAACAAGGCTCAAGATGTTGGTGGGTTGCACTTTTTCCTCTGGGTGGATGTCATTATGGAAAACTAAGTTTTAAAGTGTATTTCTAAAGGTAATAGTTTAGAGTGCTTCACAAATTAGATTATGAAAATAGGAAATAAGATTACATGTTATGAAAAGACTTAAAAATGAGCCTATATTCAGGGATATAAAAGTTTAGGATAAAGTTTGGAAATTATTAAGTGATCAGTAATGATACCTACTTGAGTAGCATAAAGTTACAGAACTATTTGGACTATAGAAAACCAATTTATATGGACTTACACAATAACTATTCTAAGGTACCTTAAATTATATCACTTTTTTAAAAAGGTACACCACATTTTCCTTTATTTAGATTCTATTAAATACTTCTATAAAATCCTCTCTCATATTATTTCTGTGGCTGTTTTGGCAACAAAAGAAATTGCATAAATTTTCCTGTAGTGTTAGTTAATATTTTCTGAACTCAGGTATTACTGTATTATGTGCTTTGCTTTTCTTTTCCTCTCCCTCACCAATTTGGTAATGATTGCTATTATAGAGATTGAGTTTGTGCTCTGTAACCAGTTTATGAAGTCATGAGTAAAGAGCTTTATTAGAGACAATTCATGCATGAGATAGAAGAAGAGAGTAAAGGAAGTGGAAATAAGTACTGTTTCTGTGAAACTAGGTCATTGCTTTGTAGTTAGCTTCTTGTTTTGAACTTTGCACCTTAACCAACTTAGTATTGATAGGAAGTTAACTTAGCTTTTTAAAATTCACTGCAACAAGACTCCACTTGGTTTCTAGGCTTAGTTTTCCTGTATTAATCTTAGTGTCCTAACATAAGAAACTAAAGCTTAGTTTACCTATTTTCTAAGATTTCTGCATCTAGGTTTTAAGTATGCACTATGTATGTATGTATGTTTGTATTGGTACTGGGAATTGAACTAAGGCCCTCATGCTTGCCAGGCTGGAACTGCACCCCTAAAGTGTATCCTGGCCCCACAGTTTATATTTTGAAAGTTCATATTTACTCACTAATGAGAATCAACTATTTTTTTACTTTTGCAATTTAACAATGTGTTTTACTATACATTCATGTTATTAAGTGTCTGAATGTTGTTTTTCTGAGACATCTATACACAGATTACCCAATAATTTGAATAATTTATGTTATTGAAAAACAAAACTCTGGAAACGAAATTTCTAAATGAGGTTTGAACAGTATTCTCTCACTGGTTCATCTAACTAGGTAATCTGGCAGTATAATAATTTTGTGTGATCTTACTAGCTGATTCATGTAGGGTTCTGTTATGCATCTGTAGAATGATACAGTAAAACTAAATGAACATGGTATGAAGCTAAGGGTTTGTTAAAGTTTTTCAAACATTATGAAGCTAGTATATCTGAGGCCTTGCCATATGTCATGTGTGTTTATATATTGTTTAATTTTCTGCTGTGATTCAGCATCACTTACTGTTTATGAAGCGATGGCTTTAGTTTCAGTCTTTTTCTTAGGAAAATTAGAATCTTTCATTTACTACCTTCATAGCTATAATTCTTTTGTCAGCTGTTTTTTGTACTGGTTCTTTTGTTATACTTCTATAGATGAACTATCCATTTTAGCAGCCAGTCCCAAAATTTAGCTGTTGAACAATTGAAATGTAACTGAATTACCAAATGAGTCAATTGCTGTGCAGTGCTTGGCAAGCACAAGGCCCCAGGTTCAATTCCTGATACTAAATAAATAAATAAAACTGTAACTCAGAGTAGAATACACTTGTATTTTGTAAATTTACTACAGAGGAAAGAATTAAACTATTACATTATGTATACTGACTGCATGGTGGAGTACTATTTAAAATTAGTTTCTAACTCATTTCTTTTAATGTGTCTAGTAATACACACTACTACCCATCAGTCACACTTGTGATTTATTTCTGTTGGATAACACCGTTCTAGAGACTCGTATTTAATGTAAGGTGGTCAGATTTAAAAAGACATTCTCTTTCTTTTATCTCTTCTCATTTCTTAGTTTAAAGGTTAGAAAATAATCTGCAGCTATGTTTCTATTTCAGTGTTATGATCCTTGTTCTGTGTGTGCACTGTATATGCACATACAATCAAAAATACCTTGGACTTTATTTGATCACTGGTTATAATGCTAAATTAGGATGATGAGTAGAGAGAATAAGGAGAAATGAAACACAAATCAAGCATGAAAAAAAGGGGGAACATCTTTCTGAACAGCAAAAAATTCCATTTAAAAGATTTTAATATTAATTTTTAAAAGACTTTAGTATTAATTAATTTCATATTGTAACCTAGAATTGTACTGTGTTCCATATAGTTTTCTGTAGTAATAGTTGACTTTGAAAACCACTGACATATAATACACATTTAGTGGTTTTTCAAGCTGAGGGACAAAAATTTATACTAGTATTATTTAATTCCTGTTTCTCCTTTGTGAAAGTGGTGGTAAAGTTCATGTTATAAAATTGGATCTGAAAGGATTCTTTTAGTTCCTACATAATACCAGGGAAGATAATCTTTTTCTCTTAGAAAGTGGTTGTCTCTTTTCCCCATCCCACCCCATTTCCATGTTAATTGTTTTATATTTTCCAGAAAGACACAGTAGTGCTCTGCTTTGGCTTATTTTCTACTTACAGAATAAGAAATCACAGATATTGTTATGTTTTGTATTTGAAATTGTAAGATACTTTTCCTTTTTGTTTTATTTTTAATTTAACTCTTTGTTTTACAGATGAGGGCAGGAGTGCAGTTGACCAAGCAGGTGGTGCACAGATTGTAATTGACCGTTTAAGGTCACTGTGCAGTAGAACAGATCCCGCCAATGAGAAGCTCTTGACTGTCTTTTGTGGCATGCTGATGAACTATAGCAATGAGAATGGTAAACAAAACTGAAAACTTGCTTTCTCTCTGGGGGAAAAATTAAACATCATCTCTACTGTAGCATACAATAAGTATTTGAGGAATGATGAACAAAGGATTCATAAGTGGCATAAAAAATTAATAGTTAACTCATATTAAGTTACAATATTTCAAAATCACAAAATGGTCTAATTTTCTAAATGGGACTAGTTTTTGAAGAGTTGCCCATGTTAGTAAGTACCAAAACCTAAATCCAATTTTGTAAGTATGACTTAAGTTTTCTTGCCTCCTTGCTATAAACATTTTAAAAATAATATTAACAACAGGTTTGTATTTATTGCTTTATATTAGTAACAGTAAATTTGAACTATAAGCATTATCTTTTAAGAAATATAATTATTTTAGTTGCTACATTTATTTGGAAGAATTTAAAGCAAAACTTTTAATCTGGCTCTAGAAAAGTTCAAAATAATTGCAGCTAGCTCATTTTAGAAATTAAATAGCCTTAAAAAATAGCAGTTTCTTTTCCCTTTTAAATGTCTTAATCCTAATAACAAATACAATTTTCAGATACCTCTATGACTGTTGATGAAGTGAACATAAAAATAGTAATATTAAGACTTTATAGTACTTTTATGCCACAAAATATTATTCATCATCTTGTATGAATTACTGTATGGACCAAACATTCAGACTCCAGTATATTCCCTGGCATGTAGCACAAGGAAGCTCTTTTATGTAGGTTCTTTGGTAGTGGCAATTTAGTTTGCAATGTTTTTACAGAAATGTTATTTGTATATTGAATGTATTGTTTTGTTTACTCCA
This sequence comes from Dolichotis patagonum, assembly GCA_004027295.1. Classification (NCBI taxonomy): domain Eukaryota; kingdom Metazoa; phylum Chordata; class Mammalia; order Rodentia; family Caviidae; genus Dolichotis; species Dolichotis patagonum. Next base: position 28,623 of record PVJX010006611.1, on the reverse strand, counting down.
GGTGTTCGCTAGACATATAGCCCTTTATTTTTCTTGTTCCTTTCCTTTCCTTTTTTTTTTTTTTTTTTTTTTTTTTTTTTTTTTTTTTTTTTTTTTTTTTTTTTTTTTTTTTTTACTTTTTATTCATGTATCCAAAAAAATAGTCTCAATAACTAAAAAAGAAAAAAGGTAACCCTTGATACACAGCTACTAGTACGGTCAGTGAGTGGTGGGAAATGTGCTAGACAGAGGAGCACTTACCTTGGGTAAGAGTGGGAACTGTGGGCTTCTCTGGCTCAAAGTCTGTGTGGCAGTTAAGCCAAATACTGTCAAGTCTTTCTGCTTAGAGGAGCAATAGGCTGAAAACTCATTTCCACTGGGACAGGATGTTTAAATATTGTCCTCTGTTTGCTTTTTTTTTACACTGTACATGCTAATTGTAAAATACCTTTAAGTTGCATCTCGTCTAGGGGTCACCAGTTGTAAATCTCTGATTTGAAATTGTCCATAGTATACATGAATGTATTGTTCCTTTCAAAAGTTAGAAAAAAAAAGAGGTTAGCCAGGCGTGGTAATGCACACTTGTAATCCCTGTGTCCCAGCCCTGAGGGATGCTGAGGCAGATGGATCAGAAGTTTGCTTCTTGCCTGGGCACTTAATAAGTCCCTGCTTCGGACACTAACAACAACAAAGGGATGGGGATGTAGCTCACTGTGAAGGCCATGAGTTCTATCCTCAGTGCCAGCAAAAGAAAAAAGATACCTTTAGTTAGTATTTTTAGGGAACAAATGTCACTTTTAACTGTCATCTTCCTCCTTTTTCTATTCTGTTCGACATGAGCATCTTTATGTGTAAAGTGCTTCTTTTGTTTGCTCTATTTTATTATTAAACATTTTTTATTGTTCATTATTTACTTATTTCTTTAAAAGGTGCTTAAAGACTTAATATTAGGTCTTCTTTGCTAACTTTAGATCATTTGATGCTGATCCTGTCTACCTCAGATGAGTTACTGAGTCCAGAAAAAAGTAGAGCTTTTAAAAGTGACACATGAAGTTTCTTTTTGTGTGTGCTTACTAAATTTTAGTACCAAAGGCTCTGCTAATTTAAGTAGAATATATGGGGAGTAAATATCTTCTTTGCATTCCAGCAGAAAAACTGGCTACCTTTGTGCCCAATAGCTTAAGTTTTATCCATTGTTAGAGAGTTTCTAGCCCTCGAGATAAATTTTTTTAAATATTCAGATAAAGGAGTACCGAAATGTATCACAGAGATACTACAGTATAGTTTCCCTCAAGAAAACAGTGCATCCAGTTTTTCAATCCATTAAGTAGGGAATAAAACATGCTTCTTAAACATATGGAAAATAGATGTATTATGAAAATAGTATTTCAGGTAAAGGCATTTATGTATCATTTGAAAAAACTTGAGTATGTATGGATGTATAAATTTTTTAACTGCCCCAAGACCTGATTTTTAAGCTGTTAGTTGGATGAATATATCCTTTTGTTTCTGCATTGAAGAAGCAATTGAAACAAAGTGTAGAATATCTGAGAAGTAAAAGTTACAATTGCTTAGCCAGAGAAGTTGTATCAGTAATTGTATGAAATACTTAAATAGGACAAAAATAACACCTTGCTTAGTATACAATTCACATAAAATTTATCCATTTATCCACAATTTAAAAGTTTTAGTGATTCTGTAAACAAGAAACTCAGCCCTTTAATTATGGATATTTTATTTTGTTAGTTTTGATTACCGAAAACTGAAACTAAAGATTTTATTGTGTCCTTGACCCAGGATTGAGGTTATATCCTGATAAAAGCCATCATAAGTAGAAAATATTGTAAGTCCAAAGTGCACTTAATCGACCTAATCTATTGGACATCAGAATTTAGGATCACAGAAGGCTGTGGCTTATCATTTGCCTTGGTCATGTGGGTAACTGGGCATTGTGGCTCATGGCTTATGCTGCCCAGCATCACAAGTCAGTATCATACCATACAGCACTAGTCTAGAAAAGGAACAAATGTGTGTTTTGATTAAATGATTAAATATGACTTCTCCTGGATGTGTATTGTTACTGTCATAAGATTTAAAAAGTCATAAACCCAAGCCTCCTATCACACAACCATAGTATTACAATATTTTAACTTGGAAAATCGTTACTTTGTCACATATTAAGTGTCGTCTAAAATTTTTGTTAGGCTTGCTTCCTGTAGACAGCCAGCACAGGCAGAGGACCCGCCAGATCCGCCTCTGCCTGCCGTCCACCACCATGAGAAAGCTCGCTTCCTGTGGGCAGCCGTGCAGGCAGGAAGACCCAGCCAGATCTTCCCCTGCCTGCTGGCCTCCTCCATCGGAAGGCCCACTTCCTGAGGGCAGCCAGGTGAGCAGGGAGACCCAGCCAGATCTTCCCTTGCCTGCTGGCCTCCTCCATCAGAAGGCTTGCTTCCCATGACAGCCAGTGCAGGCAAGGACACACAGCCAGTTAAGTCCTGTGTATCCACAGACCACAAGTGGAGACCCTTGCTTTCTTCACTCAGTCATCACCCACTGGGAGAATCAGACAAGCACATCCTTGTGTGCCTGCCACCATCTTGGGAGTCCCGGTGTGGACACACAGGCTGAGAGAAGCAGTAGCCCCACCTCCATGCACACCCGGTCATTGGGGAAGGCCCAGTGTAGCTGTACAGGTCTGGAGAAGCCTGTGCCACACCCTGTTACCTCTCTGAGAACCTGGGGTCAGAGAAATACAGATGTATGTCCTATTCTCCTGCGCCACAGAGGGGCAGCCAGTGTGGGAAGTGCCTGGGACGAACCCAGGAGAATGTCAAGACAAAGGAGTACAAGGCAATCTCAGACCTCCAGCCCACACAGAGCAAGCCTGGGAGATACAGTCATGTAATAAAATGGAAGTCACACACCTGAAATATCCAAGAGGATAGCAACTGAAGTAAAGAAACAACGTCATGAAACTGTACAAGTAATCAGATCAGAAATAATGTCTCAGGTAAAAGAAGAAATCACAAACATACTGAAACAATTGCTCAGCATATCTAAAGGAGACATAGATAAAAGAGAAGCATAGCAAAATGACGGAAACCTTGAATGAGCAATGTAGGAAGGAATTACAATGCATGAAGTAGATTCAAAGAGATATCTAGGAAACTAAAAAGTAGATTGAAAGCTGGCAAAACCTCTTGAAAGAGACTAAAGATAGACTTCCAGACCTTGCTGACAGGATTGCAGCTAGTGATTGTAAAAAGGAAAGATCTCTTAAAAATAACAAGGAACCAGAGAATAACAATTCAATGGCTTCAAGACAATGCAAACAAAAATAATTTAAGAGTGATAGGTATCAGTGAAAAAACAAGGGTCAATACAAATAAAATAAAAAGGCTATTTATAGAGGTAATGACAGAAAACTTCCCAAACATGGGACAAGTATCTGGCATGCAGATAAGCAAGGCATATAGAACTCCAGCTAGCCATAACCAAAGTAAATCTGCATCCTAACATAAAATAATCAAGATCCCACAAATTCAGTACAAGAACAGAATATTACAAGCTGTTAGAGATAAAGGAAAACTTGTAAGAATCAGACTTGTCAGCACAGACCATCAAGTCAAGAGTTTGGAGTAAAATGTTTCAAATCCTGAAAGAGAACAACTTCAATCCAGATTGATGTAGCAAAATTGTCTTTCAAAATTGATAGAAAAATAAGATATTTCCATGACAACAACTGATGGAATTCATGTCCACCAAACCATCCCTATAGAGAGTGCTGAAGAATATTCTAGAGAGAGATAAAGATGACCATGGTTCGAGAAATAGCAGCAGAGGAAGATCCCCAAACAGGACAGGCAACTGAATGAAAGGGAAAAGTGGAGAGCCAACAACAGGAGGATAGCAGGGCAGAGACAAACCGATGTGTGCTGGTTGTACCATTAATGTAGTGGCCTCAGGTCAGCAATAAAAAGAAACACAGGGAAAGTGGATCAAGAAACAAGATCCATCAATACACTGTACACAAGAAACATATTTAACTGGAGAAGAAATTCATAGACTGAAAATCAAAAGAGAGAAAGCAATTGTTCTACATGACAGAAGACCGGAAAAAAAACAAAACAAAGGTAATTTGCCCATCAACCACAGAATGGATCAGAAAGATACAGTATTTTCATACAATGGAAAGCTACACAGCTATAAAGTAGAATAAGGTTGAGGCTCTTGTAGGTAAATGAATGCAACTGAAGATCATGCTTATGAGCAAAATTGTTTGAACTCATATGGGTGAACCCAAGCATAGAAAACAGAAGGAGTTAGTGGGATCCAAAAAGCACAACAGATATTATGAAACTTGTAGTAGAGTAAATATCCATGAAGAGAAGGTGGTAAGCACTGTTAATTTGTTACTATCTTGTCTTGAACTCTTGTATCCTCATAATTTTACTGGGTTTGGCTTTGTTAGATTTTACTGTGTCTGATGGTATGGGCAACTATTTTGAAGATAACAGCATGTATTATGATAACCATTGTTGGTTTCCTATTATTTTGTTTTCATTGTTTTGTTTAATTGGTTTTATTTTGTTTTGTTTGATTTTAGTATGTGTGATGGCATGAACAGCTATTTTGAAGAAAATGAGATTATGGTAGCTATTGTTGATTTCCTGTCATCATGATTTGAAGTCCTATAGTGCTATTACTCTTTTTTTGGATTGGTTTTATTCTGTTGTGTTTTGTTTGATTTTATTATGTGTGATAGTATGAACAGCTATTTTGAAGAAAATGACACATTATACTAACCATTGTTCATTTCCTGTTATTTTGTTTTGAAATCTTGTAATGCTATCATTCTTTTGTTTCAATTTTAGTCTGTTTTTTGTTATTTGATTTCTTTATCAATCAGCTATTTTGAAGAAAACAAGAGGCATTGTAGCCACTGTTAATATCCTTTTGTCTTGTTCTGGAGTTTTGTGTTGATTGCATTGTTCTGTTCTGGTTCAGTTTGTTCTATTTTGTTCTGTTTTATTCTCTTAAAAATTTTTATTAACAAAATCAATAGTTGGAAAAGAAATACGGTATTGGCAAGCATTTTCTTTAGTAAGTTAGAAGCATTGTAAGCTTTACCACTATTTTGATATTTTCTATCTAGATAGATTGCAGTAGCAGAAAGGGACATTGAAAACAACAATGTCCACAGCAGTGGTTAAAAATTTCCTGCAGGTGATCCACAGACTTAATAAGTCTGCGTATGTACATTTGCAAATTGATCACAAGTTTGAGTGGATACAAATCCATAATCTTAAAGCATAGGACTTAAAGACCAAAATCTATTCATGTTTACCATTGTTGTATTACTTGGAGCCATAACTGAAAATAAATTGTCAAAAACTCCAATTGAGGGTTTAATTTTTTTCTTAATACAGTTATGCTACAGACAGAAAATGGAAGGAAAAGTCTGACTCTATAAAGAAACTTTTAAATGATGGTGAGCAGTGAGACTGCAGTTGTTTTGCAGAAGCTGTGCCATAAAAATAGAGACAAATATGCCATCAAACAAAGGAAAATGAATGTTTTCACCTGACCTATATTTCCTAACCTAGTCATACTTATACATACAATTTCTACAAATTGTGCTAACTTTTCTCTAATGTCTTAATAATATCTTCCTACTGAAAAACTTCTCTTTTTTATGGATCCTGAAATGTATGGATTTAATGATAACCTAACTATGGTTGAAGGGAGGCTATGTGTGTGATTTAGGAAATGTAACTCCAGGGTGCAGTTTTTTGTAGTGTTATAACTGAATTTAAGTTTTAAGCTTAGTACTTAAATTCAGTTGTTTAAAATAGTTGTCTGAAGTGTTTTCTATCACCTAATGTAAACATCCTCTCGTGTCTAACTAATTTTAGCTGTTATATTTTCTAGAGTTTCACATTTCTAAACAACATATAAATTTTACTACTGAGCCCCCAGGCCTGTTACTTGCTTTGGTTTGGTTTTCTTCATACTTAGAGGTAGGGTAGAAATGAATAGGAAATGATACTAATTTAAAGCTAAAAAATACTTTGACCTGAGCTACATTTTTATCTTTATGCTTTGGTATTATTTTATTATGGGCAATAAGGAACATTTCATAGGTATTACATGTTTAGAAAAACTTCACATTAGTGAGGAACTCTCTCTCTTTTTGGAGGGGGGGTACCAGGGATTGAACTCACGACCTCGCACTTGCCAGGCAGGCACTTATGCCACTGAACTAAATCCCTGGCCCCTAGGAACTATTTCTAGAGTTTGCTTCCTGTGAGTAGAAGACAAATGCTATTTCTATATATTTCCTAAGTACCAGAATCTTTGCGTCTAACCTTAAGGTAAAAAAAATTCAAAGTGCTTAATTCTATCTTTGCAATCACTGTTTTCTTCTCAGTGTTACCAGTTTTTTCCAGTGCACTATTTTAAATATATTTTCTATTTTCTTTTTTTTCTGTTTATGAAAACTGAAGAGCTATATCTTCAAGTTCACTTTATTTTGAAGCTCAGCTTGAGTAACTGTTAGTTTTTCAGTATTACTTAATTTACTATTGTTCATTATTTACCTTTGTTGTTGTTAATATCACTGAGTTTCTGCTGTGTGTCCAACAGAGCTTTTTGCAGGAGCGGGTTGCTTTCATGAAGTTCTGCTATAAATGCATTTTAAAAAATTGGATCACTAAAAGACCATTTATTCTAGTGCCCATTTCTAAGTCTACTTCCTAAATTTAAAAAGACTAGTTCAGCTTTTAGTCATAATTCTTTAAACTATTACTAAAAATGCTATTACTTAATGGACAGCTTGACAACTTGGTTTTTAGTAGAGATATAAAAGTACCTCTAAGGGCCTGGGATATAGCTCAGCTGCACAGTGCATGCCTGGCAAGCACAAAGTCCTGAATTAAATTCCCAGCACCAAAAAACAAAACAAAAAAATACACATTTGGTCTCATTCTACATGGCCAGGTATTTGCGTTAATATTTAGCTTTTATTTTACGTTTTTATTCACCATTATAGAATGAACTTCTGAATGCCAGATTCCAAAGTTCTATTTTATAAAAATGAAATAGTTATTGTAGTTCTGTCAATGGTTTTAGTAGCTTAGCACTTAAAGTTTGCATTACATTATTACAGGACTAATAGTTTCTTAGCATTACCAGCTTCTAGGTTGCTCCTGTAAGTGGGACAACCCATTTTGCACTGTTACACTACCAGGGTGCCCACCTGAAACTGAGGGCTGTGGAGGAGCAATGGAATTTATAATTCCTCATTCTCTAACATGTTTTTTCCCCTGTAGTTGCTGTATGCATAGATTGAAGATGATTAGTCATAGGTGTTATTGGACATAGTTATCACAATTTCCCTTGCTATGAAAATTTGAGGTGACAGAGTTGTTTTTTTTGTTTTTAGCTCATCTTCACAAACTGTAACAAATTTCCAAATTAGAATTTTTATCAAAAGATTTATTGCCTGAATGGACTAACTAAAAAGTATGAGTAATTCTAATACTTTTGTTGTGAATCCTAGAGAGAATATTCTGTTCTTTTTTGATTTAATTTTTATATTGCTGTAGTTTTCACCATCATTGATTATGGCTGCATTTTAATATTGATATATGTACATTAACGTTTCAGTTGATTTATAGAATTTCAATATATGAAGCAAAGATGGAGGTTTTTCTCTACTTGAAATGGTTACCTTTGTTTGAAAGTAGTGGGCTGTAGTTACTGTCTTAATGACAGTACCAATGTGAAAGGTTAGGTCTTATTTTCATTTCAATGTTATGCTAATTGAAATATAGTGGTATCAAGTACATAAGAATTGATCATGCACAAATCTTATGTTCCTGAAATGCCATTAAGCTCTTTGGCCTAGTAAGAACAGAGGTTAGGGCTGGGGATTTAGCTCAGTGGAGTAAGCGCCTGCTTGGCAAGTGTGAGGTCCTGAGTTTGATCCCTGTACCATCCCCCACCCCAAAAAAAGAACTGAATTTAAAGCCAAAGGGTGAATAATAATTTAACCAAATATCAGTGCACGTGTAACTTAGGCCATTTAAACAGTCCATTCAACAAGGAAATGAAAAATACCATGTGTAAATTAATATTTATAAAAATGTTTTGTTTAAAAGTATAATCTCATCAATACTGAATTGCTTATGTTTAGTTCACTGATAAAGCAGTTAAATAGTATTTGAAAAACTGATATTGGCTAGAAATCTCCAGTCTTTTTGATATGCATTTGTGTCTTGTTAACACAGTTTGTACATCATAAATAACTTGTGTGTAATCCTGCAGTCTAGAAACAAAATCAGAATATTACCCAGTGAAAATAATGAAGTTTTTCTTTTGTAAACCAATATATAACTTTGTAAAATAAGGGCTGTTTACATTATTAAATGTATATTTGTAAGTTACATATATTGAGATGTAAACTAACCTAGCATTTAACTTAATTTACTATGCAAAACTTTCCGGTTACATTTAAGATAGGCATGGCCTTTATTTCAGTAATGCTATGTAAGCAGAGCCTGGTATTTATTTTTTCTTTAATGAGAGGTGCTTAAACATCTATTATCCATAGTCCTTTTAGGGGAAAAACGATTAATTTTAACCTTACGGACCAATTTATTTCTGAGATTAAGGCATGGAGTAAGAGTAGATACATCTGTGAAAGTTTCATTTATAGCAGTATTTATTATAACAGGAATTGATCTGTAGTAATTAATTTAACCTGAGGTGACTTCGAGACCAGTTTCCTAAGATTAAGGTAAAATCCCAAGATGATACGGGATCGAGAACAATGTGTTACCACTCTTAAGAATAATATAACTCTTATGATATTTTGCTTTGAGTTTTTTATTCTTGCTACTTTATATTATTCTCATACATGTAATTTTGTCACTTATCTCTGGAACATCTATAAAAGACAATTTTTACTGTGTAGAAGCCATCTTATTTTTAGAACCCAGAGAGAACTTTAGAATTTTTTAAAATTAACTTTTAGTAAAATGGATGATTTTGAATCTGCCGTATTCTCAATACTAATATACCTTGATTTGCTCTTTCTCTTCCTCTCTTTTCTTTTTGAAATTTCTGTGTATTACTAAAGTGTGTAAAAAATAGTTGATTATAAATACCGGTAAGTAATCTAGTTTTATGTACTAAACATGAGGTTCAGAATAAAACTTTACTTTCCTGACCAACCTACAGATAGATACTGAGTAATCAGAAACTGAAAAGGAGAGCGGCCTGCAGGTTTGTGTGCGTGCTGGAGTGAAGACTAAACCACCACGGTCTTGGCACTGAGCCACGCCCAGCTGCCTTTTTTCTTTTCTTTTTTTTTTTTTTTTTGGACACTGTGTCGTATAGGGCTTGTAGTCTTTTTGACACAACCTACCAGAGTGCTGGAATTACAGGTGTGCACCAACAGGCCCAGCTTTGTGTATAGGTCAGCTTTTAATATTGGTCATTCCCTCAGTGCCTGCATTTAAAGTTTCCTTTCAGTATAACAGAGCTAAACTTGCTTAAAGTCTAAAGTCCCAACTCATTGTTACATTATTTCTGATTTTCATTTTTATACCCCCTCTTTGCAAATACAGATGTTCCATTAAGTCAGAGGCAGTATTTAAAATGCTCAAATGTTTTTAGTCAATTTGGATAAGGATTTTTCATCAAGACTTAAGATTTGCTTATTTTCAATGTTTCATTTAGCTGTAGATGGGATTTTTAATTCAGTAAGTAGCAATGTCATGTCTTTATACCATGAGTAATATACATACAATATGTGCGTTCTACTGTAGAAAATGTATTTTGAATTGTGTTTTGTTTTGACACAGTTTCATTCTTAAATCTACCAACATGGTTAATAATTTTTTAATGCTGTCTGTAGGGACTGTAAGAATAAATAAACATACTAAAATCTTAAGAAACTTACTGTTAGTAATTGATCAGCATAACTTTAGTTGAGTTGTTCAAATTCTCAGCATACTTTCCTGGAGCTAGAATCTAGTCTGTACCAATGTTTTAAACATAGAACTGAAAACTCAGGGGAAAAAGGTTCCTCAACTTGAGATCTTCTCTCCAGATCTCCATTCTTTGGAGTTTCCATGAGTGACCTGAAGAACTTGGAACCATTGAGATTCAAATGTAGGTAGGTAAGTGTTCACACCAGCGCATGCGTTGATTGCCTTATCTCTCTCATATATGCCTCTGTATTGCACCCCCTCAGTGCCCTTCCTCCTCTTCCTCCCATAGATCATGCAGGGCCACTGTCGTCTGTATTTGATCAGTATGTGTTTGTGCTGTGTGTCAGGAGCAGCTTTGTAAGTCTTCAGATGTTTATGACATAGCATTACCTAAGCACTGTCTTCCACACTTTGTGTTTGCTGTACTGGGCCTGGGGGTACATTTTTGTGAGGTGCTGTTTGTGAGCTCTGAGAAACACTACACTGGAGTTACCTAGTGTTTACTGAGGGATGCCAAAGCCTTAGTCTTGCGATTGTTTCATGTATTCTTTTCAGTGTGTTTAGAGAATGTGAACTATTTCTGATTCTAAGAATTTCTTCCTGTTAGTCTTTCATTTAAAAGTCATATTCTTTAAAAAAAAAAAAAGCAATTCCTGATTTCATTCATGATAGTATGGATGTCAGTTGTAATGTTTTACCAACTTATTCCACACCAAATAGGATCCCTTCTTAAATTAAAAAATTTTACACTGCTTAATGTTAACATGCTAAATTATAACTTAAACTTGGAAGCTAATTAAATCTGGAACATTCTACCTGGCTCAAGTAGAACTCCTGGTCACATAAGCAAGATGAGAAATTCAGATGCTTTATTAAGGTAATTTCTCTCAAAATATCTGTGCCCCCAAAGTCTGATATTCTACCATGCTTTTCTTTTCTTTTTTTTTTCTTTTCCCCTATTACATGTGCCAACTACATCTTTGAACCTAGAGAATGTGTTTTGCATGTTCTCTTTTTCTCCGTACCATGTCTCATAAAAAATTAGATAATCTTTTGAACAGTAATTATTAAACTTTGGTCCCCATAGTGCCTCTTAGACATTTAAAATTACTACTGAAGCTCTGAAGAAATTTTGTTTTTGCATATGGTTATATCTGATAATATTTACTATACTAAAGATGAATTGGAAAAGTTTTGAAAGTAGTACATCTTTTAAATTAACAAACCTATTATGCTAACATAAGTAATGTAGAACATTTGTGAAAATTTTCTTTAATTTCTATGAGTAGCATTTTACTTTGTGATGAAGAATACAGTAGCTAGTATGGTTCAGCGTTGGCCTGGTTCAGGCTAACGTGCTGGTGGTTTTGCCATCCTTTTACACTGTCCAGAGAATTTCGACTTCCTGATCTTGTGAAAGCATTGCAGGGGTCTTACTTTGAAAACCATATTCTGGCATGCCTCTTATTCCACAAAAAGAAAAATTTATATCAGTATGTTTGAGTGAAGATCTCTTTGTACTCTCGACTTTCATTTTCCAGGGAGAATTTTTTTGTGCAGTCTGTGAACAAATTTACAGTTTATCGTTATGTTACCGTCATAGTAGATATAAAAGAAAGCACCCAGTTAGTCCAAAACAAGCTTATCTAAAAGTTGGACAACTAAATATTGATCCCTTGTGTGTGGTGTGTGTGTTGTATGTGAGTATATAATTGATTTGGCTCCTGAATAGTTTTAATATGCATTTTCAGAAAGTAACACAATTTTAATGAATTATGGCAATGTACATCATTTGCCATTTGGTTGTGCTACTTTTCTTCCTGATCTGCTAGTTTCAAGTGTTACTGGTCCAATTTGTATGCCAGAGACTTTGTTAAGCACTGCACCATTTCTGAAATATTTGTCCTCATTTTCTCTGCAACCAAAATTGGTAATATTTTAAAAGCAGCCCAAGACACAGTGGTAGAGATGCCAAATTAGGCAACCATGAGGAGCATCTTGTAAGTGGCACTCTCCCGTTACTGCTTCATACAGCGTAGTCCCTAGTGTCCCTGAACTGTTGGATTTTTGTGAAGTTTGTACCAACAGTGCTGAGGGGGTGTGTGTTGCTTACATATATGCAGACAGAGAGCAGAGTTTGACTCACACTCAATGCATGCGCTAGTGCTCACGCTTACGTACCTGACATTTCTAATAATTCGGCAGCTCTGCAGTTATTGATGAGCTAGTCAAAAATGAATACATAAAAATACCGCTAAGAACAAGGATATGCAGAGGTGATCCACTAATAAAGAATTCTATTACTGGTAAGTAATCATGGTTCCTGATTTGGAAAGCTCCTTGGTGCATGGTCATTTTAAGTACTATAATCATAATGCAAGTGTTCTGCCAGTATAACATACAGGTACAACACTGTCTCCTGTAACAAATACTTTGGTTGTCAGTATTGTGATTTATTTGATTGCTGTGTTGTATAGTCAAGAAACAACATTGCACCACTGTAGTAAGATAAATTTATGTATTCTTTGTAACTTCAACTAGAATCAACTTCCTAATTCTGTTACCAAATTTGAAATTGCTTTATTTGACTGTTTGAACTCTAAATGTAACTTTACTTTTTCTCAGGTTTATTTTGTATTATTGTTTTGTTAATAGCCCCCTTTCTAGTATACATGTCCCGCAACAACCAAATCAGATAATTATCTGTAATTACCCACTTACCAGTTTTCAGGGACAATAAACTTCTACTGGTTGGTTCTCTCTTCATACCTCACTTTAACAGCCAGGAATAATTAACAGAGACCACCAGGCTTGTCATCAACTCTCATGAGATTGCTCAGCCCTGCCTTTGTGTTCTTTTCTGATAAACAACACACTGTAGGTAAAGAACTGAGTAGAGATTAAAAAGCAAACCCTGTAAAGGGATTTGTGCTGTGGAGGAAATGTGTTTTGTAAGAAATAGAGTTCTATCTTTAGATTCCAAATAGGTAACTTTGAAAAATATTTGGAGGAAATTGGTAATTTGAAAATGTGTATAATATTAAAGAGAAAAACAACTAAAATTGAAAGAATATTCCTGTATCTTTGGATGGACCAGGATTGACAGTAACAGTGTTTTGGGTGAACATAATAAATATTCACATTTCTTTCTTCTTAGCATCTTAGAGGCTGAACTTCTGGTTTTCATTTTGGTTAAGTTGTCTTCAGCCTTGCTACAGGTATTTTGTTGTAATTACCCTTGAATTGCCCTTGTGGAAATCCAAGGCATATTCAGTACCTTGAAACCAGTTAGTTGCTCCGAAAATGAAGGCAGTGATGACAAAGTCATGATGACCTTACTCTTTTATCTCCAGCCCTCCCTTTCGCTGAGATGATCTGTCACCTATAACTAAATAAAACTTTGGGAAGAAAAAAACTAGATAACTCATTTTTTTCCTTCTTGAACTACATTTCCTTCCTGGCAGTCATCAAAGAACATTCTGCTTATAAATACTCTGAATTAATCATTTTATGTATCATACACTGTTCATTTCTTAATATGAAGAAACTATATTTAAAAGATCTTAAGATTTTTATTTTCTTTCTTAGTCTTCATGTGCTGTTTTTCTTAGTCTTTTCATGTATTGTATGACTTCCTATAAGTAAATGTTACTTTGTCTAACCTTTTCATTTAAAAACAGTGACACTTATTTAATTATGTATCCTTGGTCATTAAAGATATAAGGCTGCATTAAAAACGATTTAATATATTCTCTATTTTTATTTCTAAATATCTTTTGGTCATGGAAAAAATTCAAATCTCTCCTAAACTAATGCGCTCTGTATGTTCATGTCAATCATGAGTGGACTTCATTTTCTTCTAGTGTAATGAGGTAGCATTCAGTTTGTACTGGAGAGGATAACATGTGTTTCCTTCTTACACTGCTGTTTGATTTGTGAATGCTTTTCTTCTGCTTTTTCTTTTCTTGCAGATTCCCTTCAATCTCAGCTTATCAACATGGGTGTGATCCCTACCTTAGTGACATTACTGGGCGTCCACTGCCATAATGCCGCTCTCACAGAAATGTGTCTGGTTGCATTTGGTAATTTAGCAGAACTTGGTAAGTTCTGGTCCTGAATCACAAATGATATTAACTTATTAATACACTTATAGCTTGTTGATATAATAACATGGAATCCACTTATATTACAATATTTTTTTAAAAAGTAGGTCCAATTAGATCTTATTGTATTTATAGTTGGAATGCCCTTGCTTCTTTAATTATAAAGATTTAAAATTTAGGGGCTTTGGATGTGTACCTCTGTGGTTAGAGCTCTTGCCAAGACTCTTTGAGTTGTTGGGTTTGATCTCCAGTACCACCAAAGTTTTTTTTTAAGTGTGCGCTGTACATTATTCAATAGAGTCAAATATTTTAATTTGAAAATTTTAATTTCAAATATTTTAATACTTTATCTGATGCATGGTCTTAAAATTAAGTTGTATATTCTGGAGAAAAGGCATTATAATTTATTACATTCTGCATGAATTATTTGTTTATAAGATGAAGAGGTTCTTTGCCTTTTCACAAAATCTAAAAAAACAACAGGCAAGTTTTTCATGTATTTACAACCACACTAGAAAACAAAAATAGAGAAATCCTTGAAAACTAGAACATGGAAATCAGACCATTGCTCGGAAATCAGACCATTGCTCAGAAATCAGACCAATGCTGGAAACAAAGTTAAGGTTCCTGGCTCCCTGCTGAGTCTCTTAAATTCTAAACTCAAGTTGACACAATGTATCGACTAAACACCATTTTACTCCTTTTATGATTATGTGTCTAAATCTTATAAATGCTTCAGGTTTAGGAACTTTGAAAACTCCCAGGAAGGGATTTAAATTGTTTTTCATTGTACTTGCAATGAATCATTTTCTCCAGTCCTCCAATGAGAACTGAGGCAGAAGGCTTAATGATCATTATGCATCCTTTGGGGAAATAATGTACAAAGAGCTGTAATAACGGAAGAGCGTTGGCCTTGAGAGAGTCTGCACTTTTCAATAAAAGAGAGTCCTGGGTCTGTTTTAAACCTTCTCTTTATAGCAGCCCTATGAAATAAATAAAGCCTCATCTTACATTTAATCCAACCTGGTAGTTTATTTAATAATATGAATTCACATTTATATAGTTCAGAAACTTCTTTTTGGAATGGAAATTTATGAAAGACAATGTATTTAATGTATCTAAATTGGATAGACAAATTGCACATTTGAATCCTCAAATCATTCAGTATACAAGTCTTGATATGGTACTTGCTGTGTTTAAGACATTGATGTGCAAGTGTAAAACAGTAACATTTCTCTAATAGTGTATCACAGAAACCCATACTGTAAATTGCTCATCTTAGAGCAATGTGTTTCCAAGATTTTTATACTATGGCCTGCAATTAAATAACCACAAAGACACACCTGAAACTAAACAGTATATATCTCTACTATTTTCAGTGTACTCTGATAGTTTATATTCTGTTTTTAGCATATTGGTCATAATTATAAGCTGATGCATGACTTAGTGAATCATTGTCTGCTATTGGAAACGTACAGCTTTGTAAGATTCCTAGAAGGTGAAATCACTTGAAAATCAGTTTTTTTAAAAATTGAAAATATAAAGAAAATTTGATGTGTCATCTTAAAAGGAAAATTTTAATTCTTACACAAAGTATCTTTAATAATTTAAATTATTTCTCATTTTAGTATTTGTAAGTATTTTTACTATGTGTATACTATATGTAGCTTGTCAGTTACAGGTTTTAGTAAACCATTTGGCTTATTCAAACAAAGTAATTAGGCTCTCAAAATCTTTTTGGATATTCTCAATTATGTTTAATTTGCTAAATATTTAGAAGCGTTTTGTTGAAAAAATATATAACCAAATATTTAAACTTTATAGTTTAAAGCCTGTGCTCTCTCAGCAGCATTTATATTGAGCCTTGAAGATTTCTGAAAGTAACGACATAGTATTGGAAGAGTAAAAGAAGTGTTTCAATATTGAATCCAGTCATCTTAGTCTTGGGGGCAAAAAGGGAAAGGTTTGTTGAAAGCAAAAAACAAAACAAAAATAGAAATATTTACCTTATAGTTCTGTCAGAGGTTCAGCTCTGTTTACCAATCCTTTTTAGACATTAATATTTTTTGATATAGCTAAAGTTTTTAACCATCCACCTTATATAAATTACTTTACAGTTTTATACATCTTTTATGTGTTTTCCTGGATAGTATATGGCACATTTTGTTTATTAAATAAATGATATGAGGAAATCAGTACAGTACAATATTAGAGGCAGCTGATAATGGAAATTTTAATGAATAAGCAAAAATCATTGGGGACAGAGAAGAGCACACAGAACTTGGGGATGTAGCTCTGTGGTACAGTCCACGGCTGGTATGCCGAGAACCTGCCTTCTGTCCCTAGCACTGCAGAACACACACAGCATGCAGCACAGGGTATTGGCGTAGTGCCGGCCTGTCACAGGGAATGAGATGGAAGCAGACAGCTTTGCCTACATCTCTGTTTTCCATGGTAATCTAGGAATATGCCTGCACACATTAAAACTAATGTTTACCTTCCTCTGTAATTGATTCTTCTTTTCCATTAAACCACTACAAATTTCTACTCTATGGGATCTAATACTTTGCTTTCTTACCTCTTGGTCCTTATTCTTACCTGTGGCAATCACATTTACTTCTATAGCATTAAACAGGATCTTTGCGTTGATACTTTCTTCCTAGGTTCCAAATAAAAACAGCTTTAATGTGACAGAACTTACGAAACTTAACATGTTAGAGCCCCGTTTTTCTTTTCTGCCACCGCTTCTGAAATATATTGCACTTGTTAATGTTTTTCTTCACTTTAAGCTAGTATATATTATTATTGGTCAAAACCATACAAATTTCTGTTAAGGTTTGTATGATTTTTTTTTTCCTGGCACAAAATAACATTAGCAATTAAGAATGAACATGGGTAAGAAAATAGAGGCAGTGTAAGTAGACAATATTATTAACAAACATGTTTGTAACAGTGAATGAGGCTGAATAATAGTTGAGGACAGAAGTGAGGTAAGGAAGAAAGTTGGGGTTTTTTGTTTTTTGGTCTTTTTGCTATGTTAGGGCTCACATTCATGACCTTACGCATACTAAACAAACATGTACTACAGAACTGCACTCAGAACTCCTTTTGATTTTATTTATGTGAGAAGTTAGCATGTGTAACTGCTGCTTTTCTAGAGTAAGGAAGCCATTTGGAGCTGCTGAAAAAGGCAACAGGGAATGGGACCCAAACATCTGTGAAGAATTGCCTTTTAAATAGCATGGGTTGGTATGTACGTTAGTGGTACAGTGCTTGCCGTGCATGCACGAAGTCCTGGGTTTCATTTTCAGCACCACAAGACACACAAAAAAAACAGTAGTTATGTCAAGAACACTACAGAAACATAACAGTGCTAAAGGTAAAATGGTGATGGTATTTTTCCATTTAAATGCAATCTATTATGAATAATTTGTTCTTTGACTAAAAGCCTTGAAAGTATGAGTTATGACTTAGTAACTTTGTTGTTGATATGGTTGCCTGTATGTGTGTTATGTTAATGGACAGCTTCTATAGGCTAAAGTATAACTGGGTCAGAACCTTTTCTCTACAGTCTTAGACATTTTTCTTTTTCAGGGACATTAAAAATCAATTTGATTGTTCCTGTATTTGAAGAGCATTTGTGTTTAGCAGTGGTATAGACCGAGTACTGTATAAGTCGTAGAAAACAAGTTTCAAGATTTAATTTTGTTTACTTCCTCTAAATTTTTTCCCTTTGTTTTGTAGAGTCAAGTAAAGAACAGTTTGCCAGCACAAAAATTGCTGAAGAGCTGGTCAAACTCTTCAAGAAACAGGTAGAACATGATAAGCGAGAAATGATTTTTGAGGTTCTTGCCCCTTTGGCAGAAAATGGTAAGAAAATAAATGCATCTCTTTGAGTTTTGATCCTGTAGATTTTTTCCATGTTTTTCTCTAATACTGTTTGTCATTTTTCTCAGAAGTGTTCTTTGTGTTATTAGTAATGTGCTTGAGCATTATCTTGATATCTTTAACTTCAGCTATGTTATCTCTTCCATAGCTATTATCTACATCAATGAAAGGTATTTTGCAAGTTCCTTTGATTTTGAAGTATTAGCAGAGATGCTTACGTAGCTAACCCATTTTCATAGCATTCTGGAAAAGGTGAGACTAAACTCCACTTCTGCACTCACATAAGAAAGGCCTGCAAACAGTGAGCATGTTGGTAAATCATGCCCTTGTTTGGACAGAAACATTTTAAGGGATGCTTCATAGGAAGAAAAAGAGAAAACCATTTTTTTTTAAAATTATTTAAGACCTTTATTAACAGTTGCTTGCAGTTTGTTGACTTTTTTTGAAAAAATCAAGTTGTAAACTTTTATTACAAATTAAAAATGTAGTTCTTAAAATCTCAACTTGACCAGATATGAAACAATTTAAAAACCTTTAAAGGTGTATTGAGAAAAACCAGGCTTTTTAAAAAAACACGTTTGTCATTACCAAAAAGAGACATCTTTAGGTAAAAATAATAAAAACCCCATGCTGCATAGATAATGCAGATAGTTCTAGTTATCTGGTCAACAGGCAAAAAGCAAGCACTTAAGGTCTTCAGTTCCAATCTTTTGTTCATTTCTTATTGCTGGAATTTCCTATTCGTTTCTTCTTTGCTGGATGACTAAACTGGATGATGGTAGAGATGTTAAGCCGGCATTTACTCAGCCCCGCCCTGCTGAGCCTCGGGAGCCAACGAATTCTCAGCTGGTGGATCCGCTGCTTTTGTCTCTTTGCCATCTTGTGATTTAGGGTTTTCTGGGCGTCTGCGTCGGTAATTGAAGTTGCCACGGTACCGACGCTGAGGTGGCTGCTGACCTTGGGTCTCATCTCCTTGATTTTCCTTATCTTCTTCATTGCCGTCCTCTCTAGGCTGTCTTTGGCGAGGAGGGCCCCTGCGGAATCGTGGTCTATAGCCTCGATACATATTTTGTCTCACTTGTCTACCTTGTTCTCCTGCACCCTGGTTGTCAGCACCCTCCATCACTTCTCCTTGCACAGGAGGGTTGGAATACTGTGGTCGATGCGCATAGGGTCTCTGCATGTAGTAAGATGGGAACCTTCGCCTGCAGGGCAGGCGTTGTTGGGCCTGGCCTTCGGGAGCGCTCTCCGATCCCTCATTCTTTTCCCCACTCTCACTATTCTGGTAATTCTGCTGGTAATTGCGTGGAGGACCCCTAGGACGTGGATAGCGTCTATAATGGTTACGGTCTGCTGCATATTTATTGCCTTGAACTGGAACTCCACCAGGGCCTGTAACATTTGCTGCCTCTGCACCCTTTTCTCCTTCAACAACATCAAATTCCACAGTCTCTCCATCTCCTACACTGCAAAGGTACTTCCTGGGGTTATTCTTCTTTATGGCAGTCTGGTGTACAAATACATCTTCCTTGGTGTCATTCCTGTTGATGAAACCATATCGGTTTCTTACATTGAATTGAACCATTTTACTGTTCCCAAAACCTTTGTTGTGATGACTTTTTTGTCCCTGCCGGCAGGCGCCGCCGATGTGAGGCCGCTGCTACCTGCGCCGCTGCCCGTGGTGCCGGGCTTGGTGTCAGCAGCGCTGAGGACGGGGGCGGGGGGGCGGCTGCTGGATCTCGGCCTCGCTGCTCATGGTTGCCGTGATGGTGACTGGGGGCCGGCTGCGGCAGCTGCGGCTCCTCCCCGGGTGTGATGGTAACTAGGCCGCCGGCGGCGGTGGGGCTGCTCAGGGCTCTCTGGGGTCCGCTCTCCGCTCCCGCTACCGATCGAACTCGAGAAAACCATTTCTTATAAATAGTCTTTAAATAGAGTAGCACACAATCAAAGAGGACTACCCACTTAAGGAAACAGGACATTATAAACTAGAACCAGCACAAAGAGCCAGCAACGGATCTTCAGGTAGACAGTTACTACACAGTGATTAAAAATAGGTATGGTTTTTTATTATGTTTGAAGAGTTAAAAGCAGACTTAAAAAATTTAGAAGGAAACTAGAAACTATAAAACGTTACATAAGAGATTTGAAAAAGAAACAAATGGAAGTTACTGAACTGAAAAATCCAGTCAGAATCAAATGCCTAATGGTTGGTTTTAACCACAGAGTAGATGTAGTTGAATTTGTATAACCTATGAACTGAAAAATAAATTGGAAGTAAATCAAGAATGATATGTAAAGGAAAAGAGAAAAAATATGCAGAAGAGAAAACAAGAAGGCGCAAGCATGGCGGCACAGGCCTGTAACCCCCAGCACTGTCAGAGACTCGACAGGAGGGTCCCACGCCCCAGCCCTACCTGGCAACTTAGCAACTTAGATACCCTGTTTCAAAAAAAGAAAGAGTATCTCAGTGTGAAGCCTTAAGTTTAGCTGAGGAGGGGCAGCGGTTACAGGGGATAAAGTAAAAGGTTTTCTTCATGGTTTTTGGAGTCACAGAATGTGATAGTTGATCAAGTGTGTCAGCTTGAACAAGATATGCCCAGCTCATTTGGATCAGCAGAGCTCTGGGTTTGGCTACTAATTTATACTGGACCAGAAGACCCAACGTAGGGTGACCTTATCCCCTGAATGGTGTAAAGGGGAAACGAAGAAAGGCTGCTTCTGTTCTTCAGAGGTTCACCTTCACCTTGGACATCGTCTCCTGGCTTCCAGCCCAGGTCCTGCAGGTTTCTGTACATAGAGCTCCAGCCCTGAACTGGATCTTTGCGCCCTGTGGTGTGCAGACACACCCTCTGCATGTTTCCACACCTGACTCTGGGCAGCCACCGTAAGCCAGTCTTGTAAAACCTTATATATTCATACACATTACATTAAATCTGTTTTTCTAGTAAGCACTGACTGACACACAGAAGAAGGATAGAAATGGGAAGTCTTAAATATTTGAAGGAATCTTGGCAGTGAATTTACCGTAAAGCATGAGAGATGTCAAAGATTCAAGAGGCCTAATAAACTTAAAACTGTAACTCTCTTCACAGACTGAGCAGTATTCATTTCCTGACTCCACAGACTGGAAGTTCAAGGCTAGGCAGATGTCAGTCCTTCCTGCTGGTGAGAATCCTCTGCCGGGTGTCACAGGGCATGAAGCACTCTGCTCACAAACCCCTGATCCAGTTTGATTATAGCCCCACCATTATGACCTCATTTAAAGTTAATTGCCTCTCAGAGAGTCCTCCTCCAAATGTAGTACTCAGATTAGTTGTCTGCCCTCTTAATATCTCACAGTGGAAATTAAATTTCAACATGAGTTTTGGTGGTGGTATTCAAATCATAGCAATAAACAAAAACAATTTTACATTTAGTGGCATCATACTGACAGTGCAGAAAACCAATAATAAAATGTTAAAATTAACCAAAAGACAGATAGGTTACCTTCAATTGCCAACAGCAATTTGGCTAACTTCTAAAATGCAGCAATGAAAGCTACATGACAGTAGTAAAATGTAATTTATAACCTAGAATTCTAAATCCAGTAAAAATACCCTTCAAAATAAAACACAAGAGAAAAGTTTTCCAATTGAAAATCTCACTGGAGAAAAATCATAAAGACTGTTTATCAGAAGGCAAATGATAGACAAAGGAGAGAAAAAGCCAAAAAGAAAAAAAAAACAAGTAATTTCTTGTGAGCCTATTGTACCACAAACTAGACATATTACTCAGGAGAAAGGGAGGATTAAAGGATCATAAGATTCTTGCATTGTCTATCATCCCAATTTCTCTTCCCTTTGGGGCAGTTTCTTCCCATTTCACAATATCTGTTAAACATTTTGGATCTTAGTTACTTTTTCAGCTTCTTATACTAGGAAGACAATATAAAGTTTACACATGCTAGTCTAATTTATTTCACTTAAGACTATGATCTTAAGTTGTATCTATTTCCCTATTAATGTCTCATGTTTATCCTTCTTTATAACCAAGTAGTACTCCATTGTATAAAAATACCACATCTTTTTTATCCATTCCTTGATTGATGGGCATTTGGGTTGTTTCCAAGATTTAGCTATTACAAATTGTGCTGATACAAACATGGGTGCACATAGTCTTTGTGGTATGATATTTTCAGTTCTTCTAGGAAAATACCCACAAAGGGAAAGCTGGGTCAGATGGGACCTCTAATCCTAGGTTTTTGAGGAATCTCCACACTGATTCTACAGTGCTTGCACCGGTCTGTACTCCAACAGTGAAAAATGGTTCTAAGCCCCACCAGCATTTGTTATTGGATGATTTCTTGATGATAGCCATTCTTATGGATTCTCAGTGTTGCTTATCTCAAATGACAATGATGTTGAACTTTTTTTTTTCTTTCTTTCTTTTTTTTGGGGGGGGGGGTACCGGGCATCCAACTCACAACTTCATGCTTACCAGGGAAGTGCTTGAGCCGCTGAGCTAAATCCCCAACCCCTAAAGATTTGTTTTACATTACATAGATATATTTGTGTGTGTATGTACATACTTTTATTTACACTGTTTACTGCTTTTGCAAGTTACAGTTGGGGGTACCAGGGAACGAACTCATGACCTTGTGCTTGCCAGGCAAGCACTTACACTACTGAGCTAAATCCATGGCCCCTGAACTTTTTTTTATAAATTTATTTGCTATTTGTATTTCTTTATCTGATAAATGTGTATTTATCTCATTTGCCCATTTTTTGATTGGGTCTTTGAGTTTGGGGGTTTGAACTTCTTTTACTTTTTGAATTCTTTGTATGTTCTAGATATAAGTGCTTTGTCTGAGGGACAGTTGACTAAAAATTTTTCCCACTCTGTGGCTTGTCTTTTCACTCTGTTTGTAATTTCTTCTGATATGCAAAAGCTTTGTAATAAGATGAGATCCCAGTTGTTTATTCTTTGAAATTCTTTACCATCTGTTTGGGTTTTACTCATTAAGTCTCTGCCTACCCGTGTCTTCAAGATTTCTATGTACTTTGTCTTCCAGTAAGATTTAGTGTTTCTGTTTTAATATTTAGATCATTGATCCATTTTGACTTTAGTTTAGTGCATGGTAATAGGCATGGGTCTAGTTTTAGTCTTAAGCATGTGAAAAGCTAGTTTTTCTAGCACCATTTATGAAAGAGGCTATCTTCCTTCCAGTCAACATGTTTGGCCCATTTATCAAAGATACGGTTGAGTGTGTTTGCAGTTGTGTCTGCATTTTCTAATCTGTTCCAGTGGTCTTCAGATCTGTTTTTCTTTTCCCTTTGTTCTCCCCCACCTCCCCCCGTACCATGCTGATTTCATCACACTGGCTCTGTAGTATAATATAAAGGTAGGGATTGTGATTGTGGTGCCCACTGTGTTACTTTTGTTGTCCAGGTTTACCTTTGCTATTCTAGGTCTCTGGTTTCCAAATGAATTTTAGGATTTATTTCTTTGGTTTGTGAAGTATGCTAATAGTATTTTGATTAGGATTGCATTAAATCTTTATAACAATTTTGTTATTATGGCCATTTTCACTATGTTCTTCTTATCCATGAACAAGGAATATCTATTTTCTGGTATCCTCATTGATTTTCTTTTACAGAGTACTGTAACTTTTAATATATAGATCCTTTACTTCGTTAGATTGATTCCTAAGTGTTTCATTTCTTTTGATGCTATTGTGAAGAGTGTGATTTTCTTTATTTCTCTCAGTAAATTTGTGGTTTGTGTACAGGAATGCTACTAAGTTTTGAGTGTTGATTTTGTGTCCAGCTACACCACTGAATTTGGTTATAGCTAGTAATCTTTTGGTGGAGTTTTTGGAGTCTTCTATATGTCATCTGCAAATAATAATAGTTTAACTTCTTTTTTCCTATCTTTATTCCTTTTATTTCTGTATTTTATCCAACTGCTCTAGCTAATGTTTCTATATCTATATTGAATACGAGTTGTGATAGTGGACATCCTTGTCTTATTCCTGACTTTAGAGTCAAAGCTGTTTTTGTCCATTTGCTATGTTGTTGACTTGGCTCATCATAGATAGCTTTTATCAGATTAAGTAAAGACCATCTATTCAGACTCCGTAGGAATTTTAACATGAGTGAGTGCTGGACTTTCAAAAGCTTTTTCTATATGTATTGAGATGATACGTAATATTTGTGTTTGGCTCTGTGGTTATGATGTATTACATTTATTGATTTGCGTATGTTGAATCATCTCTGCAGTCCTGAGATGAATCCCACTTGACCATGCAGTATAATCTTCTTGATGATTTGCTGCATTCTGTTTGCCAGTAACTTACTGAGGATTTTTGCATCTATGTTCATTAGGGAAATTGGCTTTTAGTTCTGTTTGGATTGGGTCTTTCTCTGGTTTTGCTATTAAGAGTAATACTTGCCTCCAGGAGTGACTTAGGAAGAATAACTTTCCTTTCTATTTCATTAAAGAGTTGTAGGAGTATTGGCATTAAATCTTTTCTAAATTTCTTGTAGAATTTGGCAATGAATCCCTCAGGACCTGGGCTTTTCTTTGGTGGTAAGTTTTTAATTACATTTTGAATCTCATTAACTGATATTGAGTTATTCAGAATTTTTGTATCTTATTGTTTCAGCTTTGGCAATTCATAACATATCTAGGAATCTGTCCATTTCTTCTGTAAGTATAATCTGAATTTTCAAGGTATCTGTAGTGATTTCACTCTTTTCATTCCTCAATGCAGGAATTTGGGTCTTTTATTTCTGTTTTTTTGATAAGGCGGGCTAAGGTTTTATCTATTTTATTTATTTTTTTCAAAGAACCAGTTCTTTGATTCATTAATTGTTTATATTGTTTTCTTGGTCTCCATTGCATTAATTTCTGATCTTTATAATTTCCTTTCTCATAGGGACTTTGGGCTTGTCTTGCTCTTTTTCTGGAAGCTTCAGGTGTAACATTAGGTTGGTGGTCTGTCCTTGTTGTTTTCTTGATGTGAGAATTCACTGCTATACATTTTCCTCTTAGGACTCTTTTCATTGTATCCCATAAGTTCCCATACGTTGTATCTGCATTCTTGTTCAGTTGTACATATTTAATTTTTTCTCTTATTTAATCTTTGACTTACTGATTGTTTAGGAGGGTGTTATTTAATTTGTATGTACTTACGGAGTTTTGTGGTTTATTTTACCATTAATTTCCAATTTCATTGCACTACTGTCAGATAATATGCATGGAATAATTTCATTTATTTAAGCATCTTTTTTGGGCTAAAATATGGTCTGTTTTTGAAAACGTTTCATGTGCAGCTGAGAGGAGTGTGTATTCTGATGGTGTTGCGTGGAATACTCTGAAATGTTTAGAGGTTTGATTCAGTTTTGATATCTGCTGATTTTTTTCTCTAGTTGATCAATCTCAATGACAATTGGGATGCTAACGTCCCCTAGTATAATTGTGTTACTACTTTTTTGATTTTTCATGTCTATTAATATTTGTCTTATATAGTTGGATGCTCTCATGTGATGCATATATATTTGATTGTTATCTCTTTCTCTTGAAGTTTTCCCCTATCAAGTTAGTAGTGACCTTGTTTATCTCTTCTGATCATTCTTGGTTTGAAGTTCACATTGTCTGCAAACAGATTTGCTACCCCTTCTTTTTTCTAGGTTCCTGTCCCATGGAGAATTGTTTCTAATTTTTGACTTTCAGTCTGTGAATTTCCTTTTGAGTTAAATGTAGTTTTTCTATAAAGTGTACTGTTGGATTTTGTCTGTTGATCCACTCTGCAAGTCTGTTTCTTTTGGTTAGTGAATTGAGACCACTTGCATTAGTGGTTATAACAGATAGGTATTAACTTATCTTTCTCATACTGTTGCTTCCCTACTTTTTGCTGTTGGTTCCCTACTTTCCCCATCTGTTTAATTCCTACCCTCCTTGATGGTTTCTTTATATTGCTACTCTTGGAATTGCTCATTTTTATCTCTCTCTAGAATATGTTTTAGTACTCTCTGTAGGGTTGGTTTGTTGGTCATGAATTCCTTCAGTTGTTCTTTGTCATGGAAGTATCTTATTTGTCCATTAATTTGGAAAGATAGTTTTCAGGGCACTTCAATGTGGGTTGGAAGTTCTTTTCTTTCAGGATTTGAAGTATTTCACTCCAAGCTATTCTAGAATTGATGGTTTGTGTTAAGAAGTCAACTATGATTCTAATGAGCTTTCCTTTATAGGTGATCTGTTTCTTTTATCTAACACCTTTTAATACTCTTTTCTTGTGCTGAATTTCTGGAACCTTGATTATTATATGTCTGGGTGTATATTTATTTTGGTACCTCATGTCCTTTTCCCATGCTTGGGAAATTTTCTGCTATCACTTCTGCAAATAGTCTTTCTGTGTCATTTGTGTTGCTTCCTGCTTTTGTGTTGACACTAATTATCTTGTATTGTTTTTCTTTGCATCATCTTGCAATTGTTGAATTGTTATTTCCTGATTCCTTGCTATTTTTTTTAAATTTTATTTAAAGAGAAAAAAAAGCAAAACAAAAAGGGTAGAAATAATACATAATTTAAAAAAAATAAACAGTAAGACATCATTACTTGATAAATTACATATTGTCCTCTTACAAATAGCTGTTCAAGTTACAAAATGAAAGCATACAAAGTAGACATTCAAACACTAAGACTGCAAACAGTTCTGCTCAACAATCCAACAAAAACTTAGTAATATGGTTATTAATCCTACACACTTACACATACATGCAGTTATATCCTTTAGAGCACTTTCTTTTCCTCTCTTTTTTACAATAGCAATTACACATTTTGGGTTTTATTACTCCTACAGTTCTTACTTCTTTTTACCCTAGAGACACAATGTGATATGTATAAATATGATTCTTACTTATTTCACTTACGAGGATAGTCTCAAGTTGTCTACATTACCCTATGAAGGCATCAAGATCATCCTTTTTATAGCTGAGTAATATTCCATTGTATAAAAATACCACATCTTTTTCATCCACTCTGCGGTCGATGGGCATCTTGGTTATTTCTAAGATTTAGCTATTACAAATTGTGCTGCTATGAACACATATATCACTGTGACATGACCTTTTCAGTTTTTCTTGGAAAATACCCAGGAGGGGAATAGCTGGATTGATTGGAACTTCCAATCCAAGTCTTCTGAGAATTCTCCATACTGATTTCCATAGTGCCTGCACCAGTCTACACTTCCACCAACAGTGGAGCAGTATTCCTTTTTCCCCTGCTGCCTCACCAACATTTGTTATCAGTTGATTTCTTGATGGCAGCTATTCCTTCCAGAGTGAGATGAAATCTCAGTGCTGTTTTACTTTGCATTTCTCGAATGACCAGTGATGGTGAACATTTCTTCATGTATTTACCATTTGTATATCTTTCATCTGAGAACTGTATGTTCATCTCCGATGCCCATTTTTGGAGAGGGTCTTTGAATTTGGGAGGGGGGCTCGATGTTTTTCAATTCTTTATATGTTCTGGATAAAAGTCCTTTGTCTGAGGGACTGCTGGCTAAAATTCTTTCCCATTCTGTGGGTTTTCTTTTCACTCTGTTGGTGATGTCTTTTGATGTGCAAAAGCTTCTCAATGAGATGAGATCCTAGTTGTTGATTCTCTGAGGTGTTTCCCATGCAGTTTGCGTTTTGTTCATGAATTCTCTGCCTACCCCTATGTCTCCAAGACTTCTACCTACCTTGTCTTCCAGTAGATTTAGTATTTCTGTTTTCATATTTAGATCTTTGATCCATTTAGACTTTAGTGCATGGTGATAGGCATGGGTCTAGTTTCAGTCTTCAGCATGTGGAGAGCCAATTTTTTTAACACCATTTATTAAAGAGGCTATCCTTCCAGTAAACATGTTTAGCCCCTTTGTGAAATATCAGGTGGCTGAGTGTCTTTGTACTTATACTTGCATCTTCTACTCTGTTCCATTGATCTTCAGGTCTATTTCTTTGCCACTACCATGTTGATTTTATCACTGTAGCTTTGTAGTATAGTTTCAAGTCAAGAATTGAGATGCCTCCTGTCTTGCCTTTGTTGCCCAGAATTGCCTTTGCTATTCTAGGTTTCTTTTGTTACAAATGAATTTTAGGAGTGTTTTCTCTAGATCTGTGAGGTATGTCTAATGGTATTTTGATTGGGATTGCATTAAATCTGTGTAACAGTTTTGGGAGTATGGCCATTTTCACAATGTTGGTTTTTCCTAGTCAAGAGCAAGGAATGTCCTTACATTTTGTAATATCCTGTTAAATCTCCTTTTTTAGCATATAGGTCTTTTACATTCTTGGCTACGTTGATTCCTAAGTATTTCATTTTTTGAGATGCTATTGTGAAGGGTGGTATTTCCGTAATTTCTCTCTTGGTGAGTTTCTTGTTTGTGTACAGAAATGCTATTGATTTTTGAGCATTGACTTTGTATCCAGCTACACTGCTGAATTTATTACCTCTAGTAGTCTTTTAATGGAGTTTTTTGGGTCTTCTATATAGAGTATCATGTCATCTGCAAATAGTGATAATTTAACTTCTTCCTTTCCTATCTTTATTCCTTTTATTTCTTTCTCTTGTCTGATTGCCCTGGCTAGTGTTTCCAGAACTATATTGAATAGGAGTGGTGATAGTGG
>PVJX010006610.1:47277-76520 GCA_004027295.1 Dolichotis patagonum | reverse complement strand
GGCTGGGTCCCTAACAACCAGGACATGGGTTGCTGGAGGTTTGGAGACAAAGTAGCACTGATCAGGAAGAGTATATGTCTTCCACTTACTGCTATGGAGTATTTCGAATCTCCATAAAAGCAGTTTAGAAAAGGAAATCTTCCAACTGTTGTTTAGAATGGGGGTAAACAAAGCTGAAAGGGTAACTCCTTTAAGGCTTACAACAACTTTAGAACACAGTGAAATCTCATCCCAATAAGAAATTAGAATTTAGTAAGATGCCCAATATCACAGCGGCTTGCCTGCTACATCTAGGGTCACCGAGGGCTCCTGCAAATTGGTGAGGACATCCTTGTGTGGGGGCCATGCAGGCCTCTTGAGGTGCTGTCATTTGCTGTCTGAGCATTATTTCCTGACCATCATGGTGGTGGGTGACTTCATCCTTCTCTGGGAATGAGGCACTTCCTCCTCTAATGCTGAGGGTCTTTTGTGTTCTGACAGACCCAAAAAGGACTGGGCAGTTTTAGAGACCACTCCATTGTCTGGTGCTCCGATCACTTGCACTTGAAGCACTCTGACTTGATTTTATCATTCTTTGGATTATTTGGGTTTCCCTTAGATCACCCATTAGGGTGAGCATAGCTTTAGCCTTTTTCTTTCTCAACTTTTGTTTCATCTTTTATTTTTATTTTGTCACAGTTATATTAAAGACTGAGCCAGGGGCTGGGGATTTAGCTCAGTGGCATAAGCGCCTGCCTTGCAAGTGCGCAGACGTGAGTTCGATCCCCGGTACCAAAAAAAAAAAAAAAACAAAAAACTGAGCCAGATTATCCCTGTTTGTGGACCCTGTTGGAGTTTTCTCCTAATACCTAGAGTCGACTGACTCATACAACACTGTTCTAAGCTAATCTGACCTTTCTTAGACTCTGAGTCTAGATTAGTATATTTATGGAGTATCTTTTTAAGTCAGAATTGGAAAGCATCTTGTTTTTCTCAAAGTTTTGAGTGGTAGGCCTAAGCTCATGCCACTGCTATGCAGCAAGAAACCAGGATGACCTGGACCTCTCTCCAAGTCATATCAAAAGCCATTGTTAGAGTATGGGACTCATCAGCAAACTTTTTAGAGTCCTCAGATAATCTACCCACTTGTTTTTTATATTGTTGAATATCTACAACTAAAAATAAGACTTGTTGAGAACACAGTTAAATAGGGAGTCAGAAGGGATGGATGAAGCGTATCTGCCAGTGGGTTTTGTGGGCAGGAGGTGTTGTGGGAAACCTAACAGGCCTATCTCTAGGTTACTCCTTGACTCATGTGAGGGGATGTTACAGCACTTCTCATAGTTCCCGAGCTTTTCAGCCCCAGGGCTGTGCCCTAATAGGGCTGAATTCCCTGTCCAGCTCAGAGTATTCTCTAAAAAAGCTGAACTCCTTGGGGGCCAGAAGTATCTGACTTCCTGTGGGCACCAGTTCTACTTCCTCTGAACCTTTGTATCTCTTCCTATGCCCACAACATATCTTCTAGACAAGGAGTCTGGAGCTGGGGTGCTCTACTGGCTGGACACCTCAAGCCAATTATAAAACCTCCTGGTCTGCCTGGCTAGAGGGATAGTAAGCTCGTCCATCTGAGAGACCCCAAAGACCCTGACAGTTTCTTGCATTTTTGATAGATGAAGCCACAAAAGGGTATGTATCTAGTGACAAAACTTTACAATGAAAAGTCAGGCACAGTGAAAATTCAGTCAGCAAAAACAGGTTACACATCCTTTTAATTTAGATAGAGACATAAACTGGAGGCCACCATTATCACAACAAAAGCAGAACCAAGTAGAAGGGAGGGAGACAACTAAGAGAAGTGACCCCAGGAGAAGGTAGTCATGAGTCAGCTCCCCGACCCAGAAGAAAAACAGTTGCCTCAGCCAAGCTGCTGTGAAAACTTAAAATGCACAAGTTTTTGTTCTTGTTCTTCGTACAAGGAAGCACTAGGCTAGTACTCTGCTTTTCACTCTTTACCCCCTCCGTTGAACAGACCAGAAAAGCCAAAGTACTTGAGTTTGTTGATAGATGAAAGCCTGGGGAGCAGGGCATCAAGACAAGAGGACTAGAGTTCCCTTGAGGGAGAGAAGGGGGAAAGTAAACTGTAAAGGGTACTCATTCAGTGTGCCCCACAGGCCACCTTGGCACTACCCAAGGGGCCACTCAAACCCACATGATCCTAGGTATGCTGCCACCTGCATCTCCCAAAGAACGCACTAACATCAGATTCATTGGGCCCATGTCTCTTGGTCCTCTGAGAAACATCAAGGAAGCTACTGGAGGACTTTTTCCAGGCAGGGCATCCTGACCCCAGCTCCCCAGCTGCTGTGAGAGCCATGAAACTTTCTGGCTACTTCACTTCTGCAACTGCTGAAAGAGTATTTGGATGCCATGAGGACCATGGCAAAGTACTACCGCAACCAATCGGCAGAAGCCTTTTTTTTTTTTTTTTTAATTTTTGGTACCAGGGATCGAACTCATGACCTCGCACTTGTCAGGCAGGTGCTTATGCTACTGAGATAAATCCCCGGCCCCTACAGAAGCCTTCTTAACCCCTGCAAGGACCGA
This sequence comes from Dolichotis patagonum, assembly GCA_004027295.1. Classification (NCBI taxonomy): domain Eukaryota; kingdom Metazoa; phylum Chordata; class Mammalia; order Rodentia; family Caviidae; genus Dolichotis; species Dolichotis patagonum. The sequence goes on along the minus strand of PVJX010006610.1, from coordinate 73,937 downwards.
AGCCTTTCATTCCACAATTGGTTATCTCCAAGTGTTGATCAGATGAGGCATTCACCCCAGGAATCTGTCCCATGTACCCAACAAAAGGGACAAGAGAGACTCCCTAAGTGGGGAGTTATCTTCCTTTTCAGCTGGGCTTTTTGGCTGCTGATGTCTGGTGTTGTTCGTTGTCTCCTGGCTGGCTTACCAAATGATGCCATGAGACGGGTCTAACAGACAGATTGCAGGCCCTTGTGTATGATGAACAAAAGGTAAATGAAAAGCAACAACATTTATTGAAGGTCATGGGAAGATGTACTCAGGGAAGATCCCTGCTGACAGAAATGTGGCATGAACAGAAAAGTGGTACCTGGATGAAAGGAAAGTAAATAGCATAGCACACAAGTAAATCAGGCTCTCTAATTTTAAAAGATTTGTACCCCAGCCCAGGTACCTCTCATTGGATCTCTAAGTAAGATTGATAGGAGTGATTGACAGGGTGCTGAGTCATCTCAAGGTCTTTTTAGTGTGTAAGACTTTCCCAGAGTTCATTCTGATTAAACATGTATAGATGCAGCCCATATTTATGAACCTCTAACAAAGTGTGGGGAAAAGGTTACTGAAGGTCAGGCCATGAGATGAGCAGCACATATTCTTGCATAGAGCTTCAGAGATTTCTTGGGTCTTTGTTATTTTATTTTTTACCTTTCCTAGGTTGGTGGAGGGGAGGATTGACCCTGGGGTTTTGCCCAAACTCAGGTGAGTAGAGGGGAGTGGCTCCCATTGTGCTGTCTGAACTTAGTGGCTGGAGGGGCAGGGTCCTGGCAGGAGGTGTGATGTGCCTTAGGTATGAAGCATGAGTCAAAAAGGTTATGAGCCATCACTAGGCAGGCCTCAAAGACTCAGGAGAGGAATCCATTAAGATTTGATCCTCTTATCTGCAGGAACCCCAAAGACTATCATCACTGCTGTCTTCCAGAGGATTTTCATTTCTTTTTGAATCATCATGTCTTTCCTTTCATCCATTAATAAAAACCCCTTCTAAGTGCCTGCTCTATACCTACCAAGTACTGTATTAGGCCCTGCACTTGAAATCCAGACCTGATAGACCTTCGCAGGCCTCCTCTCCTCTGATGTGTGTTACCGTGCCCTCTGATGTATGTTGACCATGCCCATGCCCTAGCCACATGCCAGTCTGCCAGGAGCTCCTTTCATTATTTGATCAATCTTCACCATCATCTTATGAAGTAGGGTACTCCTAATCCTGTTTTATAGATAAGAAACAGCTCTGTGGGGGAGGCAAGGTATCTTGCCCAAAGTAATTCCTGATTGAGGTTGAGAGCCTTCAAAGCTTGTGCATGCAGAGATTCCAGTTGCCATTAGGAAGGGCTGCCTGATGTCATTTCTGGGAAGCAGTGAGGGACATGCACAAAGAAAGGGGTGTCCATTAAAGTATTTTTATTACAGCCCCAAATTGGAAACAACATCATGTCCAATAACAGGAGATTGGTCACCATAAATTATGAAACATTCTACAGCCGCTCTGCAGCCACTAAAAATAATGGTGTAGAAATATATAAACTGACAGGAAAAGATGTTCACAATATATTGCTAAACGGAAGAAAGCGGATTACAAACAGTATGATTCCAATTTTATTAGGTATTCATTTTCTGCTTTTTCTACAGCGAGCATGCATTACTTGTGAAGTAATAATAATTTCGATTTATTGAGCTCTTCCTTTGTGCCAGGTACCTTGCGAAACCCTCAGTGGTTGTTATCCTATTGAATCATTTGTACTGTTATCCCCATTTCACAGATAGAGAAATTTAAACTAAGAGAACTTGCTTAAGATTTGTTTCATAGTAATTAAGTAGCAGAGCCAGAGGTTTAAACCCAGATATGTACAATGTGGACTCCTCAGTGCTATGCTTGTCTATTACACTGTTACTTCAAACAGTAAATTTAAAATAAAGTAATTCAGCTTAAATATAGGAGCAGTGAGGCTCTAGGAAGTATTTCTGAGGAGCAGAGAAAATTGAGGATCCTTTGTATTTTAAAAAGAAAACATAGGGTCTTTGTATTTTAATTCTGGCTTGCAAATAAAAGTATGTACTGTATTTGAGACCCTTCTGCGTACTTTGTCTTTCCCATATGCCCTGGGGATATACACAATCTAATTTCTGCCTTAGTTTTATGACTTGAACTGTTGTACCCGATATGAATTTGTAATTCTTGTATTTTCGGTGTCAGTGTTATTTGTTGAGAAAATTCTACATGACAGAGAGTCTGGGAGATTAAATTGTTTTATGGGGGGCTGCAGAAGTGCCAGGCTAGAGAAGAGCAGTCTTGCCGGGGGCATTTGGCATCCCCGACTCCTCTGCCTTCCCTCACTGCTTTGACTGGGCTGCCCCCCCCCTTGTTGTTTTTCAAATAGCATTTTAACTCTGTTACAGAAGTGATGATGATTTTAAATCTCTTTTCTTCTCCTTTGGTGCTGGGGATTAAATGCAGGTCCTCGTGCATGTCTGACAGATGTTCTACCACTGAGCTCTATTTCCAGCCCCATACTGATTTTAGAAAATTGGGGAAATATAGTGAAAAAGAAATTGCTTCTAATCTCAGAATTAATTTCCATTAATATTTGATGTTTATTTTTGATGCATAAAATATATGTGTGTGTATTTTTATTTAATTTTGTATTTTTTTTTCAGTATTAGGGAACCTAGGGGTGCTCTGCCTCTGAGCTGTATCCCTAGGCCTTTTTTATTTTGAAATAGGGCCTCACTAAGTTACTAAGTTGCCCACCTACACATCCACCCCCATGCACACACAGAGACATACAGATACACATACACTTTAAAGGATATTCTGTTGTGATATGTTTTGCAAGTTGCTTTTTCACTTAATCTGTTACTGTTTTTTTAAAAAAAGAATCAAGTTGTGTCATGTACAGGTACAAATTCCCTATGATGAATGCGATCATTATGTATATTAAAATGTACCAATAAACATAATTAATTAAAAATATATATTACTATTTAAAAAAAATTGAGACGCCAGATGTGGTTGTGTACACCTGTAATCCCAGCACTCTGGGAGGCTGAGGCATGAGGATTATAAGTTTGAGCCCAGCCTGGCCGATTTAGTGATTTAGTAAGACTGTGTCAAAATTTTAAAAAAAGAAGAAATTACATGTAAAAGGGCTGGTGATGTAGCTTAGTATAACAGACCTGGCTTCATTTCCAGTACTGCCAAAAATCAATCAATCAATCAATCAATCAATCAATAAAATAAGAGAGAAAAGAAAATTAATGTACAGTACAAGTTTTTGTGTGGACATAGATGTTCAGTACTCTTGGGTGTATATCTAGAGGTAGAATTTCTGGGTCATATACTAACTATGTTTAATTTTTTAAAAAGACCACAAAATTGTTTTCTTAATTGGCTGTACTGTTTTACACCCTCAGTAGCAGTATATGAGGATTTTGATTCCAAAACATTCTCATCAATATTTACTATTTCAGGGCGTGGTGGCCCATAATCCCACCCGTTGGGAGGCTGAGGAGGAACAGCGGCTAAGAGGTTGAGGACAGTCTGAGCTACATGGTGACTGCAAGGCAGCCTGAACTATATAGTGAGGCCTGTCTCAAAAAAAAAAAAAAAAAAAACAACCCCAAAGCCAAAAAGCCCCCCAAACCAGAAAACAGAAACAGGAAAATTTACTGTTAGCTGCCGTTTTGGTTCTAACTATGCTAGTAGGCATAATGTGATAATGTCATTGTGGTTTTGATTTTAATTTCCCTAATGACTATAATGTCAAACATTTTTTCATGTACTTATTGGTTATTTGTATTTTTATTAATTTTTTTTTTATCTTTTTTGAGACAGGGTCTTGCTATGCAGTTCAGGCTGGCCTTGAACTCACTCTGTAACCCAGGCTGGTCTCAAATTTGCAATGATCCTTCTGTCTCAGCCTCCTGAGTGCTGGGATTATAGGCATGTGCTGCCACGCTCGATTGGTTACTTGTATATTGAAGAAATAAGTATTTAAATCCTTTTCTCACACTCCATTGGTGTTTTTTTCCATTTTATTTTTTGTTATCTTCCTTCCTTAATTCCTCCTTCTCTCCCTCTCTGTGTTTCTTTTCTTTCTTCCTTTTTCTTTTTCTTTTCTTTTTTTTAAATCGGTACCATGGCAAGCGCTTATGCCGCTGAGCTAAATCCCCAGCCTTCTTTTTCATCTTTTTGAGACAGGGTCTCACCATGCAGTTCAAGCTAGTCTCAGCTCACTTTGTAGCCCAGGCTGGCCTTGAACTCTCAACAGTCTTCCTGCCTCAGCCTCACCAGTGCTGAGATTACCGGCATGCACCATCACTCCTAGCTGCTTTTCTTTTGAGACAGGGTTTTGTAGCATAGTCAGGGCTGGCCCTGGGCTCACTGTATGGCCGAACCTCTGCCTTCCAAGTGCTGTGTGCTGGATTACAGCTGTGTGCCGTCACATCTGGTGCCCCCACCACCAGGGTCTTTGTGCTGAGCTACACCCCCAGCCCTTGTTATTTTGAGACAGGGTTGCTAAATTGCCCAGGCTGGTCTTAAACTTCCAATTTTCCTGCTTTCACTTCCAGCGTGCTGGAATTATAATGGTTCTTTTTGAAGTACAAAAGTTGTTTAACTTTGTTGCAATCCCAATTTATCAGGTTTTTTTTTTTTGGTTATTCCTTGTACTTTTGATGTCACATTTAACAGACTATTGCCTAATTCAAGATCATAAAGATTTACTGTTTTTTTTCCCTAAGAGATTAATAGTTTTAGCTTTTACATTTATGTCTATGATCTGCTTAGTGTATTATAGAATATTTGTATATGATCCAACATTTTTCTTAGAATTATAGTTACTAAGTCAAAAGTTACATAAGACACTTTTTGGTGGGGAGTGGTATTGGGGATTGAACACAATGCTTTAAACATAGTTTCTGTTTGACCAAGAAATCCACTTCCAGATATATATCCAAGTGTCTTAGTTACCTTTCTTGTTGCTGAGACAGAATACTCAACATGCAAAGTTAAAGGAGGAAAGGTTTATTTGGCTCACAGTTTGTAGAAGTTTCAGTTCCTAGTTGACTGGCTCCCAAGGTAGAGTTGGATATTGTAAAAGAGAAACAGTTTCTGGCATGCAGAAGGCAGCAAGCAGCAAGTGACAAGCAGTGACCGAAACAGTCCTCTTTCTGTCCCTTCTTTTCTATCCAATACTCATACCCAGGGTGGGGCACTCTTAATCCTATCATTGCACCCTTAATCTCAGCATCCTACAGGCTATATCCAGTCATCTCCAAAAAGCCCCACCTATGCTTGCATAAGGGTTTGAGAGGACATCTAGGCACCAAAGCATAACACCAAGAGAACTGAACACCTTTGTCCACAGAACCTATATATCAATTTTTTCTTTCCTGCTTTTGTGACTGTTGATACATCCAGGTCTCCAAATTGTGTGACTCTGTTTTCTCTGTGTCATTTCCTTCCTCCTTTTATTCTCAGTCTTCCCACTACTGTGACTCTGCTCTCTCTTCCTCTTTATGTTGCTAAGCTTCCTACCTGTTCTTAATACTATCAATGCAGTGTGACAAGAGAGGTGGTGTGGCATTAATGGGTGCATTGACAATACCTAGGAAGTGACTAGTGAGCTGACTGTGAGCCAGTCTCGAGCATTGGCAGAGTGTAGATAGCAGCAGCCTCGTCCTGGCCTGGGGAGTAAAGAACAAGGGCAAAGTCCTGGAGCTGGCAGCTGTTGTGGAGCTGTCCAGAGTGCATCTGGCTCTGCTGCTTCCTGGCTGTGTGTTCTTAGGTACATGTGTGTTTGTGTGTGTGTAGTGCGATTTAACCTATTTGTTTTCGCATCTGTAAAATGGGGACAGTCATAGTAGCTCACCCCTAGGATGGATGCAGGATCATTAAGGCAGTATATGTTGAGGTTCTAGCTAGGGTGACCAGACCCCGAGTTGGAGCAGGTGGATGAGGTCAGCATTGGGTCAGCTGTGTACTGTACAAGTTTGTTGCTGAGTCATTTGGTGTCAAGATCAGGATTTTGTTACTCAGGGGAGTTGTCTAGGTTAGTAGATACAAGCTGATCTCTCAGTCTCCCTCTGTCTCTCCTTCCTACTCCCCTTCTCTTTCTTCTGCTTCCCTTCCCTTTCCTTCCTTCTTTCAGTCTTTTGAGACAAGGTCTCACTATGTAGTTCATTCTGGCCTTCAACTCACTTTGTAGCCTAGATTGGCCTTGAACTGGTGGTGATCCTCCTGCCTCAGCCTTCCAAATGCTGGGATTAACAGGAGTATGCCACCATGCCCCATCTCAAACTGATCTTTAGAATCAGGCTACCTGCATTTAGATTCTAACTTCACTGCTTACCAGTTGTGTAAACTTTTGTATGTAACTTGCTATCTCTTTTCCTCTTTTTCATCTGCAAAATGAGAATATCAATATTTCCTTATTCATAGGGTTGTGAAGATTAAATGAATTGATATGTCAGTTGTTTAGGATAGCTTTTGATACATAATATTCTATGTATTAACTTCTTTATTGAGACAGGCTTACAGTAGTTTCGGTATAAGGTATTTTTGCACTTGTTTGTGCTGGGTCATGGTAACTCTTGGACAGAGTAAGCACCTGAGCCAGGGGCCAAAGTCTTCAGTGCCTGCAGCACAGTGAGCAGCAGGAGCAGGGAGGTGGTGTGGCCACTGGGGTGAGCAAGAGAGGAGCTGGGTTGTATGAGACAGGGAGGGACTAGGTCTGGATGTGGTGGTAGGTGACAAAGGCCCTGGCGTTGCTCTCATTATTCTGGAAGGGGTGGTGGGGAACAAGGGGCCAGCATTTCTCCTTGGAGCCATCCTTCACTTTGCCAGCATATGTTCGTTTGCTCAGCATGTAACTGAGCTCTGCTCTGGCGGCCGCTGAGAATGTCTCCATAAACTGATAGACCCTGCTCGCTGCCTTTGCAGAACCTGCTGGGCAAGGGGAGAGACACCGATGTTAAACAGAAAATGGTGTAGGTCATTAATTAGCACTGAATGTGTCTTGCCATTTCTCCGTTTCAGAATTTTCACTTGCTCTCCACTCCTGTGGATTAAAACCCTGACTCCTAAACAAGGATAGGCTTGTCCTGCTCTCTGTCACTCTCTGCATCCTTTGAACTCAGGGCCTCACACATTCTAGGCAAGTGCTCTCTTCCTGACCTGCATCTCTAGGCCTTTTTTATTTTAGTTTGAGACAAGGTCTCACAAAGTGGCCACGGTTGGTCTTGAAATTGTGATCTTCCTGCTTCAGCTTTCCAAGTAGCTAGGATTGTAGGCCACTGTACCAGCCTCCAGTTCTGCTCTTGGCAGCTCTTCTGCCCACTGCCATATCTTTTTTGGGCCAGGGTTCTAGCACCTGCAGCATGACTTGCTGTGCCCCAGATGGACGACTGTAACATCTCTTCTACCCTCTGCTCTGCTTGTGTCCTCTGCCACCTGCCATGCAACTACTGGGCTTTTGGCCATGCAGCAAATGTATCTTCATTTGGACAGCTTTCCTGGCCACTGTCATTCTTGCAGTCGTTTCCCCAGGGCACAGTGGGTTTTCTAGGATTCTAGCACTACAAGTTAGAATCAGGAGGGACTCTGGCCAGGAGAGAAGAGGAGGTGTCTGGGTGAGTGGAGTGGAAAGTGAAGCTCAGGTAATTGGGAGGAGCAGGTGGTGGGTGAGGAAGGTGCCCATGAGCAGGAAGGCAGGCTCAGTGCTGGGCTGGAGAGTGGCTGGATGGGTTCTTCCCCTTAAAGAATGCTAGGTGGGCAAAGTTTGGTCCCTGGCAGTGTACAGAATACCCATGAGGCCATAGAGATGTTTAGCTGGTAGAAAATCATTTCTGCCAAGGATGCTGGCAAATCTGGTGCAAAGCAGAGTACAAAGTGGAAAGAAGGGCAGTTTGGAGGCCCAGTAGAGTATATTTTAACTTTCTAGGATTGGAAATGCCCCATCTCTGCTCATGAAACTGGCCTTGTCATTCTGCAACCACCGGTAGAAGTGACCTCTCTTGGCAACCTGCTCTGTATTTGAGAAATCCCCAAACCCTTTACTGGTATCTCAGTGGGTGTCTTGGTTACTTTTTTCTCATTGCTGAGACAAAATACTTGATGCCCAAAATGAAGGAAGGAAAGGTTTATTTAGTTTATAGTTGTGGAGGCTTCAGTCCATACTAGGCTGGCTCCAAGGAGGGTAGCATGGCAGAGGGGCAGCTGTTCATGATGGTTACAAGCAACAAGAACTAAAAGAGCAAAAAGGAAAAGTGCATCTCCTTCCCTCCCTTATATGGTATACCAGTTACCCGCCCCTGGGCAGGTGCAGCACTCACACCACCAATCACAGTGCTAGACAGTGAGCCAATCACAGACAGTAGACTTAGCCACCTCCATGACTGCATTAGGCTTTGAGGGCACACCAAGACACAAACCATAACATTCTACCCCTGCCCCCTGACTCTTGCACATCCTTTATGCAAAAGACATTTAGTCCATCTTTAAGAGTTGTCAAAGTCATAACAGTTTCAGCATTGCTGAAAAGTCCAAGTCCCAGGTCTCTAAGATCTAAGGCAAATTCTTAGCTAAAAGCCCCTGTACAAATGAAAACAAAATCAAACACTTTCAACATTCAGTGGTACAAGATAAACACTACCATTTCAAATGGTACAAATGGGGATACAAAGGAATGGGCCCAAAGGAAGTCCGAAATCTAGCAGAGCAAACTCTTAAGTCCTGGAGTTCCATGCTTAGCATCTGAAGCAATCTGGTTTTGAGCTCTAAAATGCTTGAGTGACTCCACCCCACGGCACTTCCAGTGATTGTAGCTCCCATGGCTTCTTTCTTAGGCTGGCTTTGCTCTCTCCTTACAGCTTTCCTTAGACGATGCACACTCCTGGCTTTTCCAAACTTCTGGATTCTTCATTGCATCTTTGACTTCACACTCACAGCTTCACACACTGCTCTTTCAGGGGCACACTGCCGGGCCTCCCAGGCCTTCTGAAGTTGGTATGGGGGGCTTTTAAACCTCAGAACTCTTGCATTCTGTATGCACCTAAAACGAGTACCATGAGGTCTGCTGCCAGTTGGAGCAGTAGCCGGGCTTTCCTCACTCTTGGACATAGGGGTTGGCTGCCTGGGTTGCTGAGCATTCTGAGCCTGATTCTGAGGAATAGATTCTCTGTGGTGTCACCATTCTGGAACCTGGTGTGGCCGCCACCATTTTGGAACTGCGTGTGGCTTCTGCCACTATTCTGGAACATGGCACTCTGTGGCTTTCTCCTCTGAGCAGTCTTTCACTTTGCAGTTTCGAGGCTGCAAAGGATGGTGACCCACTGCTTCTCAGAATGTCTCCAGACCATCTTTTCTATTCTTCTCTTCCTTCTCAGCAATCCAGATTTCAGGTGCATCTTTACAGACCACAGCTTTATTGGAGTTTTCTTTCTGGTCAAACTTACAACATTTTAAATCATCCTGCTGGGCTCTTTGTTCTTGATTCACAACATAAATCTGGCTCAAAGCCTCCAACAATAGCCATGCCACCATCTCAACATTCAACTGGCTTGAAATTTTGTCTGCCAAGTTAGTTAGTCCACCACCCTTAATCTCAGTCTCAGGCAAAGTCCCTGGACAGGAGCAAAATGCATACAAAATTCCAGTCAAGCCATAGCACACATCATCTGGAGTCCAGTAACCAGTGCAGTCCTTTTTCCAAGCAGAAACCTCCCTAGCCTGGTTAATAGGATTTCTATCAGCCTTCTTGTCTTGTGAACTCTGACCAGAATCTCCCATGCAGAACAGCCTAGAATGTTCCAGCTCTCCTCTTTCAGATGACATCTCTGAACCTTTCCAAACTCTTCCCATAAGCCATTCCCAAAGGCTTTTGAACCGCATAGTCAGGTATAGTCACAGCAACAACCCTACTCTACTGATAGCAAATTCTGTCTCATTGCTGAGAAAAAATACTTGATGCCCAAAATGAAGGAAGGAAAGGTTTATGTAGCTTACAGTTTGTACAGGTTTCAGTCCATACTCAGCTGGCTCCAAGGCAGGGTGGTGTGACTAAGAGATAGCTATTCATGGTGGCTACAAGCAACAAGAGCTAAAAGCAACAAGAGCACCTCCTTCACTCCCTTATATGGTATACCAGCTACCCGCCCCTGGGCAGGTGCAGCACTCACACCACAAATTGCAGTGCTAGATAATGAGTCAATCACAAACACTAGACTCAGCCAGCTTCACAACTGCATGAGGCTTTGCAGCAGACACCAAGACACTACCTAACAGTGAAGGCCCCTGGGAGGACTTCTGTCGGCTAAGGGAGGGGAGCCTATGCTCAGAGAGCTGACAGAGAGAGAAGCTAGGGAGCCTCTGCGTGCAGCACTCAGGAATCCAGTGCACCTCAGATTTAGGAGATCCAAATGGCAGCTATAGCTGATGACTGTGGCCAGAGCTTCATGGTGGCCAAGACTGGTCTGAGCTCCAGTGAGACCATTACTGCCTCTTTCCCAGAAAGGAAAGGGCAGGCAGCGAGCTGCTTGGAAGAAGACGGAGATGCAGGCTGAGAAAGGCGGTGAGAACATTTGGCACAACCAAGTTAGACACAGGCTGGGGCTGGTGTCATTACAGACTGGAGGGCCAGCAGGTGTCGGTGAGGGACTAAGGCACTGGCAGCTCCTGCTGCACGCTGAGTTGTGACCAGCCTGGGGTCCCTGTGCATGCAGGCAGTTAATCTCCAAAGGCCAGAGTCCCGCTTCTGGAGAGCAGGAGCACTGAACTTTTCAATCACATTAATTTTCGCAGGAAATTGTTGTCTTCCTTTTGTCTTGAGGTTAGTGATTTATGTTTACCATCCTCTTAACTAGCCTTGAAATTTACTGTTGCCAGGTCACTACTGGCATCCATAAATTTCAGGGTGGCAGCTGAGCACAGCCAAGTGGCTTGGTCCTTGGAAAGGTACATACTGGCTCTTTCAAGAGAGCAGACATCTAGCTACAGACGGTCCTTGCATAGATGTCCCCAAGTGAGTGGGCATTCACTTGGCAGGGGAAGCGAGACGGCAGCGTCTGTTGTACAAGGTTGTAGGGAGGCCTCGGGCTTGAGGCTCTCTGCACATCACTGAAGGAGACTCTGGTCCATGTAGTCCAGAAGGACTGTGGAGCTTAGAGTTGGAAGCATAGGCCAGATGCCCATCTCTGCACTCTCAAGATGTGTGACTGGAGGCAGGCCTCTTAACCTCAGTCTGCCTGTTTCCTCTTGCAGAGTAGGGATGCCTGCCTACTCGTGTTGGCAATACATGTAGGCTGTGTTGTTCTCTAATAGAACAAGACAGGCTTGATATGGGCCAGAGTCAGTCTCTCATGTCCCTGCCTATACTGTTCTGTCCATTTCTCCTCTTAAACCCTTCTTCTCCCATCTGTTCATATAATTAGAACCGGGACTGACAACCTTTTTCTGTAAAAGGCCAGTGATATTTTGGGCCACGTGAGCCATGTGGTCTGTGCTTAAGTATTCATCATTGTTGGTTTATTGGGAAAGTAGTCATAGGCAATAAATACAGTAGATGAGCATGGATGTGTTCCAATCAAACTCACTTGTGGGCACACAAATTTAAATTTCATAAGATTTGCATATATCACAAAACTATTATTATTATTTTTTTAACTGTTTAAAATGTAAAAGCCATTTTATTGCATAAGCAATGCAGAAACAGGCACTGGGCCTCATTGGGCCCATGGGTCATGGGTTGCTTGTTTGCCTGAAAAGGCAGTCACTTTGCCCTCCTGGACCATCTTTATGGCACTAAGGAAAGGTGCTTATGTGGGTTTTCCAGTGTCACCACAGTGCCTCATGAGGGGTCCGCAGAAAGGGCCTGGGGCACAGGGGCTTGTGGGGGCCCTGGGCCTGGCACCCTTGCTTCTCTGTCTCTGGCACCCATAGAGCTTACTCTGGATTGGTCAGAGCCTCCATCCTACCTCTCATGTTGCCTATTGTGTCTGCATTTCAGAGGACAGCTCCAGCCACCGCGGGAAGGAGGCAAGGACTCAACGGCCTGTGGTGATTCTCTTGGGCTGGGGTGGCTGTAAGGATAAGAATCTGGCCAAGTACAGCGCCATCTACCATAAAAGGGTGAGTACTCCAAGCAGTAGGCTCCCAGTGTACCTGCCAGGCCACCTCTGTGGGGAGCCTGAGCCTCTGAGCCTTCCCTTAGAGCTGCAGTGAAGCCTGACTTCTGTGGCAGGCCTAGGAGTGGTGTCCAGAATGGTCTTTGAGGAAGACAGTGGAGTCATGGCAGCATTATCTCCCTTTGCTGCCAGCTCAATGTCTTGTTGGCCATAAGTCCTCTCACCTGCTTGCCCTTCCTCGCTTCCTGGGTATATTTCCTATTCCCAGGACTTTCTCCTTTTCTGACTAGGTAAGTTTCTGCCTCAGGACTGACCAGGGCACCTTTCCTGTGCTGAGTCAGAGGGCCTCTTTTTATTCCGCACTGAGCATTGCACAGGCAGGTTGAGATACCTGGAGAGAGCTCTGGTTATGTACTGGAAGCTCCTTTTATATCCTTGGCCTCTGGATCTGTCCTGCCCTGCCCTGCCCTGCCCTGCCCTGCCCTCTGTGGCCTCCTCAGGCCAGGTCTGCCTAGCAGGGCAGCAGTGTAGAGAGAGTCCCAGGTGAGGAGTCACTTGGGAGAAAGGCTGGCTGGTGCATCCCTCCTTGGCTTCCCTTCACTGGCTTCCATCTGCACTCTTCCCTCTTGGTGTGAAGGTCTTAGAATGGGAGAAGGGTTGGAGGAGAAACATAGAGGTTTTTGTGTTTTGGGGGTGATGCTAGGAATTGGACCCATAGTAGACAAGTGATCTACCACTGGGATAGTAGCCCAGCCCTTTTTAATTTTAAGACAGTGTCTTACTAAGTTGTTAAGCTGCCCAGACTGGCTTTAAACTCAGTCTTCCTCCTTCAGCCTTTTCCGTATCTGGGAGTTCAGGCATGTAGCACTGAACCTGGCAGAAATGTAGTTTTCAGTTTGTAGCCTCCTCAGGCCCTAGTGTTGCCTTTTGCAGATTGCCTCACTACACAGGTAGCTTTAGCGCCTGAATTCCATCTGTAGGCTAGGCTTGTTCTTCTGGCTTCTGCATTAGACTAAAGACCCTCAAGGGCAGAGGAGGAGTAGGAATCATTGAGTATGCCTAGAACAGAGAAGGAAAGAAAATGTGTGTCTATAGTGAGACTGGGTGGGGGTACTGAGAGGGTTTGTACAGAGATGTGAAGTTGTGTTTGCCATCAGGAAAGCCTCTCTCTGCAGAGTGGTGAAGGTTTGTATGTGCTGGGAGCCAGAAGCAAGTTTGGAGGGGCTTGCAGTGACATAGGCAGAATGGGCTCAGGATCTTGGGGTTGGCGTGGCAGGTGGAAGAAGATGAGGGATGGAGGAGATTGTTGGCAGGTAGAATAGTGAGCTAATGAGAGGTTTAGAGTGAGCAAGGATGAGGGGTCCAGGGTCATGCCTGGTTTCCGGCTTAGGAATTTTTTCGGGAGAAGTGGTATTTTTGAGACAGGAGCATTTGAAGCAAATTTGTAGGTTCTAGGACAGATGAGATCCCCAGGTAATGTGGAAAGGGAAGGAAGTGGGCCTGGTACAGCCCTGAGGAACCTAGACTTAAAGTAGGGGTGGAAGGTGAAGAGAGGAAAGGAAAGGAAAGCAAGGAAGAAAGGAGGCATGGCCAGGGGTGCATAGGGAAACTCAGGAGCCTGAGACAAAATCCACAGAAAGTAAGTCTTTGGGAAATGGGCCATTGCAGGCGAGAGAGTGAAGGCATGATGCAGGTAGAAGGCATTGGGGAAGTTGTTTGGAACAAGATCCCAGGGAAGGGAGAGGGACAGAGGCTGCAGAGTTAGTGAGGGCAGCTTGGAGAGGAAGAGGCTGCTTTCAGCCTGTGAAGGATGGGATAGGGGCCTGAGAAGAAAAAATGTTCCAGTCCAAAGCTCTAGTACTTCATTATGTCAGAGAAAATAAAAACACTATATTCTCCCACCCAGACCTTACCTCTGCTTCCACCTCAGGGTAGGTATACCTTTCTAGCTTCTTCCTGTGAGATCTTCTCTTTGCTTGAAGGAGATCTGTTGAGTGTGCTGATTTGTACCCTGCTTTTTCAGATCATGATCTCCACCATCTCAAGGTAATAATATTTCATCTCTAGTTTTCCAGTCCATGTTCAGATACCTAATTTGTCCCCAAAATGTCCTTTATGGCTGATTTGCTCAAACTGATCATACATTACATCTAGTTCTTTTGTTCATTAATCCCCTTTTCTCATGATTAAAAAGTCTGTCTTGTTTTGGCTTACTAAAGGCTGCAAGGGAGTATTTCCAGGAGTGTATAATTCCAAGTGCTGCCTGGAGAAGAGTGCAGGGCCTCTGTCAGGTTTGATCCTCTAGGAATGTGGGTGACCTTAAGTGACACCTTTTCTTCAGAATCTTAGGAGCTGCAGGGCCTAGCAAGTCAGGGGGCTATGGCAGGTGTCCATCGTGGTGGGCTGTGGGTCATTCAGGAACTGTGTCCACATAGTTTTCTGCTTGTTGTTACTGCTATCACCTGTCACTTCCACTCTTAGTTCAGAGTTTACGTTGTACTGGGTGCTGTTTTGGTCACTTGAGATACACTTTTCCCATTTCATTTCCACTGTGACCTTATGAGATGGGTGTTATCCAGAATGTAGGTGGGGATGCAGACTCAGAAAGAAGAAATAAATTGCTCTTTGTGCTGTTAATAAGTGGTAGGGCCAGGAGTTAAAGCCAGACTGTCTGACCCATTTCAGATTCCCCTGACAAAGGATACTTTCTCTCTAGAAGAGGGTAAAGAGGAGGGCTTAGCACACAGGCAGAGTGGCTTTTCATCCTTTTCTAACCGGAAAGGGACCAATCTGAAGGTTTTGGGGTACACTTGGCCTGGGCAGTGAGGGATGATAAACTGTGAAGAGTTTGGGATCAGGTTTTAAAAATGAGAAACAGCAGCATTTACTATATTTGGAATTCCAAGGGTGAGTGTGAGGAGTGGTAGTAGACCTGGGAACCAGAGAGAGACTTGGCTAAGTCCTGACAGTTTAGATTCTTCTTTCAGTGCTGAGGGCAAGGGTGGGGCTGGGGAGTGACCAGAGATGGACATCAGGTAGCCCCAGCTCAGAAGGCCTCTAGCAGTCAAGCTGGGGTCTGCAGGTGTTGGTTTCATGGAGATGCCTAATAAGCCTGGGAGGTAGGGATGGTGTAGGGTAGTCCCTGCACAGGGTGTGGGCAGGCAGCAGCCTCACATGAGCAGGGTTCGGGGTGGAGCCTGGTGGGAGGCAGATGTGGGAAACCAATGTGAAGAGGTCAATCCAGATGCTCCCAGTCGCAGCCTGCAGTACGTCTCAGGCCGAGGGATGTGGCCAGCATAAAGCAGTGAGCCCAGCAGTGGGCCTTTCCACTCTGGAAGGGCAACTGCATTGATTTGTAGTAGGCTGGCATCTGGCGAAAGCAGGGCCTAAAGCATTGCTGGTATCTGTGGGTGCTCTGGAAGTTGGGTTGGTTGGTCCCCTGTGACTTAACCCCTCGACCCCTGCAAAGCACCCCTGGGGACTGACTAGTCCTCTTTCCTCTCCCCAGGGCTGCATCGTGATCCGATACACGGCCCCATGGCACATGGTCTTCTTCTCTGAGTCTCTGGGCATCCCTTCACTTCGTGTGTTGGCCCAGAAGCTGCTTGAGCTACTCTTTGATTACGAGATTGAGCGGGAGCCCCTGCTCTTCCACGTGTTCAGCAACGCCGGTGCCATGCTCTACCGCTATGTGCTCGAGCTCCTGCAGACCCGTGGGCGCTTCTACCACCTGCGTGTGGTGGGCGCCATTTTTGATAGTGGTCCTGGGGATAGCAACCTAGTAGGGGCCCTGCGGGCCCTATCAGTCATCCTGGAGCACCGACCTGCCATGCTGCGCCTGTTGTTTCTGGTAGCCTTCGCCCTGGTAGCAGTCCTGTTCCGCATTCTGCTCGCTCCACTCACTGGCCTTTTCCACACGCACTTCTATGACAGGCTACAGAACGCAGGCTCCTGCTGGCCTGAGCTCTACCTCTACTCGAGGGCCGATGTGGTGGTACGGGCCAGGGATGTGGAACGCATGGTGGAAGCACGGCTGGTCCACCAGGTCCTGGTGCGTTCTGTGGACTTTGTGTCATCTGCACATGTCAGTCACCTCCGTGACTACCCTACTTACTATGCAAGCCTCTGTGTTGACTTCCTGCACAGCTGTATCCAATGCTGAGGTCCTACTCCAGAAATAAATGCCTGATACCTTCCTCAACCACATCTGTCCTGGGGGCCTGCTGGTGGTCCTAGGGGCGGGAGCACCTGGGCAGTTTTCTGTGGCAGCCTTGCAGAGTTGGTTGTTTGGCTAAGTACAGCAGTTAGGCTGCTGATTCCTGTGGCTTTCAGGTTATAAAAGATTAACAAAGCCAGGAGAAGGTTAAGGATAAGTCTGAGTTGATTTTCTTTTTTTTTTTTCTTTTTTCTTTTTTTTTTTTAGTACCAGGGATTGAACTCATGACCTTGCGCTAGCCAGGCAGGCGCTTGAGCCACTGAGCTGAGTTTATTTTCTAAAAAATCAATTGTGGTAAGAACTCTTAACATGGTATCTTCCATCTTAAAAATCCAAGTGTAAGCTTGGTGTCATGGTGAATAACTATAATCATAGAACTGTGGGAAGCTGAGGCAAGAGGAGTGCGAATTCAAGCCCAGCTTGAGCATCTTAGCAGGTTAGTGAGGCAGTCTCAAAATTTAAAAGATATAAGGTGTGGGGATGTAGCTCAGTTTCACCCCTTGTACAAAAAAAAAAAATTCTAGTACACTGAAAGTACAGTGTTGTGTAGCAGATCTCAGGAATTTAATCATTTTACACAACTGCAACTTGACACTTGTGGCTAGAGTTTGGATTTCCTGAATGGAAGGTCAACTTTATAGTGAGGTTATGGGGGGCAGGGAGAGGAACTGTGCTCTCTCTTCCAGAGGGCAAACCACTCAGAGGAGGTTCCGCTGACCTGGGCCCTGGAGCCTGAGGGAGTTAGCACATTCGAGCTGAGGCTTCAGGGTTCAGGGCTGCCTAGCCCCAGCACCTCAGCTAGGAGTCTACTGGGTCTGGAGAGGTGAACTGGGGTGCAGGAAGTCAGCTGTGCTGCAATAAGAGCTGCAGTGAGTTGGCCCTGCACCGTAAGACCAGGACCAGGGTAAGGGGGATTTTGGTTCTCTGTATTCTCTCCAGGTAGAGAGGTGGCTTCAGCCTTGTAGTTCTGTACCTCTATCATTCTGCAAGTCACTGTTACACAATGCTGGAACAAAGTGGGTGTTTAATAAATATCTGCTGATGTAATTTACTGTGGTGATCAAGAGGCTTGGAGGCAAGGTGGGCTTTGAAACTGTGGCAGGCAGTGAAGATGGCCAGAAAGTTCTGAGTGGAAGCCAACCCCTGATATCCTCGGGGTGACTTCCTGTCCCCAGGGCCACGCACCACCTGCAGTGCAGCTGTCCTCTAGGAATCTATTGTGGCTGCGATTCCTAACCACGGCCAACAGGTGGCAGTGCTGTCTGCACCATGAGACAGCCTGTGGCTCCCAGTGGGGTGAGAGCTTCAGTAGAATGCCTTCACTGTGGGTCACTGTCCCCTACTAGACTGTGTATGGTCCCAGATGGGAGTGAGCAGCCATCAAGGTCCTACTGAGTCCAAGGCAGAGGGCATGGCAGAGACACAAAAGGACTCATCCTGACAGCTGTATGAGCCCCTTTGCATCTTATCCTGCTGCCCTCACATCCTATCTGTGCTTCCAAACCTGCCTCCTGCCCCCAGACCCTCAGCCACCCCTGAACTTTCAGAGGCCACGTGCAGTCCTTGTAATGAGGCCCCAGGATCTGTGTTTAGGGTACCGAATGTCACCACATTGGGCATGGGGATATGTAGGCTCCAACCTACATAGCTCCAACCATGCATAGCTTATCTCCTATGCCTTTCTGGGTGCAGCAGCAGGAGCGACTAGACTGGATTTGACAGCATCCACTGTAGGCATCTGAGAGGTGGGTGTGGCTGAGGATATGTTGAGAAATTTGGAGTCACGGACTGTGGGCCCTTTGATTGTAGCAGGATCTAGTTTTCTTCCATATTCTTCTGTGGGCAAAGATTCATCCGCAGCTTTAGCTTTAGGATGCTGACCTGCACTGGCAGTGGAATGATCAACAAAGCTCCTCATTTGTAGTGCTAGTGGCCTAGCTGCAGCTCCCAACTTGGGGGTCCACTGCAGGATTGAAGCATTGGCTCCCCTGGGCTGCTGGGTACTAGGATGACTATAATAAAAACCTGGGAGGCTGATGGTCATCCATTGTGATCCCTGGCACATTTCAGGAGACCAGAAAAGGACAGAGACCTGAAGCTTATGTTTTCACCCAAGCCTGCAGCTGCTCTTGACTTACGTTGAGGGGACAGAACTTGTATCCCCTCTGTACCCCCAAGCTCTGACCTCTTGTGTGATTAATGAGCTGACGATTCTGCATCAATAAGGAATTAACCTAGAGCCCCTTCCCATCAATAGTCAGGAGCCCAGATCCTAAGCCCCACCCCCATGCCAGCCAGAATGCTCCAGGGCCCCTGAGCAGACCAGCTCTGAGTTAGTCCATCCCTTCACTGCTTCCCAGAATTAACCCGGATCTGCCTTAGTCCACTTTCCCTGCTATCAGCTCCCACCCTCCCAACATACATACGCAGGCAGCAGCTGTTTACATTGGTTTAATCCATGTCAAACGTAGTTTACAAAGGGAAAGGACAAGTACCTTTGTATAGAATATACAGACACAGCATCACACCATGGGGCACACAGCAGGGCAGGGAGACAACCTTCCTTTGGGAATAGCAGCTCTACTCCCAGGAACGGGTCATAGCAAAAGGCTGGGCACCCAGGAGCACCATCGGCAGTCCAGACCTTGGCCTCTGCTTTAGCTTGGGTCCCAGGTCCTGCCCCACCCCAACTCCTCATAAAGACTCCCATGAGCTAAGACTAAGAAGATCATGTCCCATGGGACATGGGCCCCACATCTGGGAGAAGAAATATACACCACTGAACACTGAGCACATAGAGGAGAGGGACGCCATGGGAGAGGGAGAGGCAGGCAACCCACAAGCTGGATGGGCCGAGCCCCCAGCCAGTCCCGAGGGAGGCACTGCTTCCAGAGGTTCCTTAAAAAAAGAAGAAAATCATACAACCAAGGGGAGGGGCTGAGGACGAAGGCGCTGTCCCATTTATACACAACATTGTAAACATACACAGTCTATATTACATGTGCTTCAGTCTGGCATTTGCATGTCTGTCAGTCGGTCAGTCAGTCAGTCTGGGAGCTGGATCTCAGGAGTCTCACCCTAATGCTCCCTGCCCCACCTCACTGCCCCATCCTGGGGAGGGAGGTGGCAACAGATATGGTCCCCAAGCTTGGCAGAAGCCTGGGTCTCAGCCTCTGTTCTGGCTCCAGAGCCCGTGTACGTGTGTGTGCACACGCACATGAGTGAATGTGCATGTATGTACATGGGGAACCTGTGTGCAAGTATGTACAAGGGGAGAGGGTCACTGTCACACAGAGGCTGGGGGCGAGAGGGCTGTTCAAGGAAAGGCTGCCTGGGTGGTAGCTCACAAGTAGATCCTCCGCAGGTCTCCGGGTGCTGTGATCGTGTTGCACTGAGGGCACAGCTTCTTGGCACCCTGTGGGGAGGGGAGACTCTGGCTGAACACAATGTGGCACACTGTCCACGTGAGCATCGGGGCCTGCAGCTCTGTCTGCACTAGTGTGTGCAGGCAGGCATGTTCCTGTGTTGGGGGGTCGCCAGGATCAAACCGCCTGGCCAGCCCCACAGCAGGAGCCCCAGTAATGAGAACAAGGCTGGGTCCAGCTGTGGCTGCCTCCGTCCTAACAAGATTACACGCGGCCTTTGATCAGGACACAGAGCCCACGTCCGGGCCTTTTATTGCTGTCTCCAGGCGACATTTTAATGGCTGCTCCCAAGCGAAGAACAGGGGCAGGAGCAGAAGGCGCTTAGTAATGGGAGGGGGAGGGGCGCTGCATGCCCACCTCCAGCCTCTCCTGACTGAGGGCCTCACCAGTAGTGTGGTACCCTGTTTTCTGGGCATGGGGAAGGGAGAATTTAATAACCTTGTGGCTGGGAGAGAACACAGTGAGCTTGGGTGGGGTAAACATCTTGATGCTGGCTCTGTTCTTTGCTCCCATTCTTCTTGCCCCTCACTCTGTATCTCCTCCACGGAGGCGCAGCCCTGACAGGGACATCTGGATAGCACCCATGCAACCACTACCCCTGACCTCCATGCCGCCTCACCAGGGTCCGCAGCCAGCACTCCTCGCAGTGCACGTGCCAGCACTGGATCGATGTCAGGGGCATCGAGTATGAGTCCTAGAGTGGAGACAGGAGAAGCGGTCGCTAAGCCAGGTGCATTCTCAAAGGCCCCAGATCACAGTGCAGAGATCCTCTCCGATCCCCTGGGAGAGTGCAAAGCCTGATCCAGAGCACCCCTAGGTTCTGACTCACCATGCAGATGAGGCATTTGTACCGGTCCCCCCGAGAGAGCTGCCGTTCAAGTTCCCTGACCCGAGCCTTCAGGGCCTCAAATGTGGTCACAGTGGAATCTTCAGTGATCCTGTAGAGGATACACAGTTGGGTAGCACACTGGCATTCCAATCTAAACCTCCAGCCTGTACTTCTCCTCACTCCACAAGCACATTATCTTAGCCACCCCACCTGCTCCTTCCTTGTGTCCCATGGCTGCAACCTTACGCTCCAGACCAGAGTGTCTCAGTGTCTCCACTGCCATTGCTACCTCACGAACTTCCAGACCACATACCTGGGCATCGTTCTTAATGATCCCTGCTCAGTGACCTAAATTTCCACTTCTCAACATTACCACTACTAGTTTGGGGTTCAGGATTTCTTCTGTGGATCACTCCACTAGCCTGAGCAAACAGCCTTCCTGCTCCTGTCCCTCGTCTCTGCCCTGTTCTGCCAACATCTACAACTACTTACATTTTAAAAAGCAAATCTGATCTTTTTCTTTTATCATTGTTATTCAAACATTCCAAGTTTTCCCTCAGAGTAAAGTTCTACCCAAGTCTCAGAAACCTGCCCCAACAGCCCAACTGCAAGGGTCTCTGTCTCCTCAGCCTGACTGCTTACTTACCTGTATTTACTATGCATGTGAGCCCTACTTTAGGCACGTGAGTTCGAGGAAACATGTGCACAGCAAGGAGCCAGTCCATCCTCCAGGGAAAGGGTAAGAGGTGTAGGATGGGACATGTCCCAGAGAATCCAGATCTCTCTGCAGCAGGCCTGGCCTCCCTCAAGGACTCTGTTATTTCTACCTAGTACTGTCTTATGAGCTGACAATCCTCACAGCTTGTCATCTAAGTCCCGTAACCCCAAGTCCCTACAAGTTTGACCACACTGCCAAACAGAGAATGGCCAGGACAAACCTCAAGGATCCCTCTCATCCTTCCTACAACAATTGAACAGGGTCTGGGGCACTCAGAGAGAAAGAAAATGCTTCCTGGAAGAGTAGAAATGGTGGTACCAGAGGTGAGCCTTAGGGAATAATGATGAGTATACTACAAATAAAACAGCTGAAATTTATTAAGCACTTACTAAATGCCAGGGATTGTACTGAGGGATTGGTAATTACTATCTTATTTACACCTCACAAAACCCCATGAGAAGATTCTAATATTCCCACTTCACAGGCGAAGAAACGAACTGCCTGTTTAAGGTTCACAAAGTTTGGGGAGATGGGAGTCCAAGGCAGACTACCTCCATGATCAACTCTCAGCTGTGTGATTAATCATCACTGCACGCTGGTTCTAATGAACTGGGTCTGCAGGCCAGGGGAACAGCAGAAACAAAGGCCAAGAAGCCCATGAACCCAGACTGGCTGGTAGGCTCTCCTGTAGGTAGGCAGAACACCCTAAAGTGAGAAAAACAACTTGTCCAGCAGGACAAATGCCATGCTTAGGAACCAAGATTTACCTCACAGGTGACAGGAAGTTGTTGAGGATGTTCAAAGAGGGGACAGACAGAATAGCTAAGGTTTGAAAGATGCATTCATCTGGGTGTGGTGGTCACACTTATAATCCTAGCACTCAGGAGGCTGAGGCAGGATAGCAGAGTTTGAGGCCAGCCTGGGTTACACAGTGAGTTCAAAGCCAGCCTTAACTACATAGACCCTCAAAAAATGAAAACAAACAAAAAGACAAAAGATGCATTCTATCAGGAAGCCAAGCCAGGTGGGCACAGAGGCTGCAGGTGGAACCACAGTGAGGTATGGTATGCACAAGGATAATACTGGGTAGTGGGGGTTTGCCCTGCCAGCTTGGGAGAGACAACTTGGGAGAAAGCTTGAATGCTTACAGGTGCTCTGTTATCACTAGATGCAAGTGGTCCTAAGGGATGTGGGCAGGATAGTGGTGAGCAACATATAACAAACTTCCATCCCTGCACTTTTTCTCTCAGGGTACTAGCAGCAGCAGAGGATGGTGATTCCTTAATGGCTATGTCCCTATCCTGGGATACTCTAGATCCACTACCCCAAGTGTCCATGATTCTCTCTGTCCTGCCTCTCTAAGGAATACTGAGAAAGGTTCTGCCTCTAGTTCCTTCTGGTACTAGCTGATTCCCCAGAGCTTCCATTCAATCCACTGGCTCCATCTAGAAAGCCTATATCCACTCCTTCATCAGAAGTATCCACAGCCAACTCCTTCCCTGGCACTTTGCCCAATGTCGTATGTGCCATCCCTGTCTGGACTGCTGGGAGCTATGCTTTCTAAGGACCACAATGGGGATTTCAAAGATGGTAAAACTAAGACCCACCCCAAGAGCTCCACCCAGAGCTCACAAAACCTCATGAGAAGACTCTAATCTCACTTTGTAGGCGAAGAAACTAAAGCCCAGATTTGCTTAGTACACAGCTGGTCTCTAATCTGTACTCTGGTGAATGCCCAGCCCTCTGGTCCTCACTCAGCAAGGATAGTTGGCTGCAAACTATCCCTGAGTCCCACCAAAGCATGGGGTGGCTGCATTCCTGGAGAAAGTCACCACATCCTGCTTTTCACTGTCTCTGGGGTGTGAAACAGACCTATGGTGGGAACCCATACTCTGGATGAAGACAGACAGTACAGAACTCAAGGGCCCCAATCTTTCTGATCAGACTCAACAGAGACCTCTGTATAGCAAGAAAGCAAGTCCCCAACTTGTCCCAGAGAGTCCCACCTTCCGGAGCCCATGCTCACACAGGAGGGACAGTACTGGCTCCCCACAGCTTTGGCGGGGGATAGTATCTTCATGGATGGCCACTGGCTCTGGCCCCTACCTCCCCTATGGGCGCCATCCCTGATTAATGATCTTGTCTTTCTGATTTATGAGCAGCCCCACCAGACGAGGGTGGGCGCCCCTTACAGCCCCGCCCGCCTTGCTCAGGCAGAGTAGGAGAGAATTATTAAATAAACATCCATACGTCATTCCCGCCCCCCCCAAAGCTGGTTGCGCCGAACCCATACGGCCCGCTTCGGCGCTGACACAGAGCAGCTGCAGTGATTCATGGGCAGCCGGGCCCTGCACCGCGGCCCATACATCATGCCAGCAGCACTTGCGGCCCCAGCCGAGATAAACTGATCAACCACAACGGGCTGGAATGAATTTATGACAACACAAAATGGAGGGAAACAAATGGGAGGTGACCCTGGGCCACCGACCCAGCCCTCCAATGGCCTGCAATCCACTCTCCTGGCAGGAAGCAAGATGGAACACTGGTCCTAGAATGAAGAGGCTGCCTTTTAACCCTAGGCCACCTAACCTCCAGCTGGAGGGAGGGGGCGGAAGCAGGAGATAAACAACGGCCAATGATAGTAGCTCCAGGGAGCCCAGACTGGACATCGCCACCTCCTGAGACCAGAACTGGCCTTGCTTGTGCTTCTGGAAGGGTAGTGAGATGTCCCCTGATGTAAAATCCTTTTGGCTCCTAGGGATCCAAGCCAGGGGCTACCTATCTCTGGGTAAAGTGCTAGTGGATTCCCCTTTCCCCTGCTGGAGAACCTTGGCCAAAAATTCCTACCAGAAATGATGAGACCTGATGCTCCTGCCTAAAACCCACTGTGAGCGCCACCCGGGACAAGAAAAATGAAACCAATTTAGCTTCCGATTAAGAAACAGAAACTGGAGATGAATCAAGTGCGCCGGCTGGGCTGGGCGGCCATACATCACATTCCCGGGTGGAGACTGCCGCAGCGGGCGGGCAGGCAGGCGGGCTACTCCTCCCTCCATCAAGACTCCCGGGGCCGCGGCCCAGCGATCAATTCACAAAGTCACGCTTAGCACCAGCTGGGCTCCATTGCGGGCTCCGTGCCCAGGGTAGTAGGATAGAGCAGTACTTGGGTGGCCAGAAGCCCTGGCAGCAGGCCTTCCTGCTGGCAAGAGCCCCCTCCTGGCCAGCCACACTCACTTCTCGATGTCACTGTTCTTACAGGTCTTCTGCATGGCCTCTTGCTTGCTGCTTTCACCATTGCTGGTAGATGGCATATCTGTGGGGAAAAAGGGGCAACTCAGCCACTAGCCAGATGGGTGGCATAGGAGAGCGCCTGGGCTCGAGTTAGTCCCACCACTTGGGGCTCTCCCCATGACAGCTTAGCTGGGCCAGGACTCACCATCACTGGCCCACTTGGAGAACTCTGGCGTGATGCGTGTGCTGGGAGGGCCACCACTAGAGAAAGGATGAAGACAGCAGAGTGAGGCACGTGGCAGCAGGACAGCTCTGAGGGTGTGTACTACGCTGGGACCAGCTCCTACCTTCCCACCCTCCCACCCAGTCCACACCTGGCCCACACTTACTTCAGGACTGCGCCCCGGAGCGCTTCCCTCTCCTTGGCTTCACCAGGCTCCTCGCCTGTGCAGGGGATGACGTCGGCCTCTGTGTATCTGGCATGGTGGTCAAGGACACTGGGCTCAAGTTGGCAAAAGGCCAGGAGGGCTAAACCCACAGGAACATCTTCCCGAGCCAAAGTTGAAACTCTGCCCGTGGGTGAGGCACCAGCTATATTTTTATTCCCGCTGGCCATCCCCAGCCATCCAGTCCATAATGCCCCAAGGATACTGTGGCTTCCCGTACTCCAGAGTGTCATCCCCATCCACATCCAGGTCAGCATCACTGTCTGGGTTCTCCTTGCCGCTGCACATGACGAAGCCAGAGCCTGTGGGAAGCAGGGTGTGAGGAGACCAGGGGCAAACAAGAGTAGGCCAAGGGGACCCCGATCCTTCTACACAGGGGACAGTTAAGGCCAGACTAAAACCTGGGGCTGAACTATACTGTGTCAGATACTTTGTGTTCCTGACTAACCTGGTGGTGGTGAACCTATGGCACATGTGCTGTTTTTCTTTTAGGACAAAAGATGTTAATGTAGGAATTGTTTTTTCTAAACTAAAACCTCAGTATTCAGGTTTAATTGCAGTATTGGCATTTTTTAGTAAGTAAGTGGGTTTTGGATTGCAGTTTGGGCACTAATCTCTAAAAAGTTTGCCATCGCTGCTCTAAACTTTCAGTCCTTTCACTCTATACACTTCATTCTCTCAGCCACTGGATGCTGCTCCAGGTGGTCTGTGCTCATTACCGGGCCTTTTTACACACTAAGTCAGGTCCCCAAGAGACACCCACCCTGTGCCTGCTAGCCACTTGTCTTCCAGGTCCAGAAAGCGCTGGAAGACAGATTCAGGTGGAAGGTCAGCCCCAGTCACGACCTTCATCTCCCTGTGTCCTAGGGTGTAGCCTTCCAAGTTCACCAGAGAGAACAGGCTGGCTAAGGCCAATGAGAGCCATGGAGCAGGACCCCCAGCCAACATCCTGATTTTGGCTGCCAGGTCCTTGCCAGCAAAAACATCAGGCAGCTGTTCAAATATTTGGTGTCTGAAGCGCCTGACATTAATTATTCATTTTTACCTCACGCAGCCCAGATTCCTGGACAAGTGTAGTTATAAAAGGATTAGGAAAGGACAGATGAGGAAAGATAGCCATGTACACCTGCCTCTAAAAGCAAATCATGAAGGCAAAACAGATCATGAAGGCAACCAGGCTGATGCCTCTAAGGTGCATTTGGCAAAGCCACAGGCACTGGCTAATGGGGGGAGGTGACTTCAGAGGTTATACTGGGCCTGCACACCTGCCAGGTGGTCTAACTCTTGGGACCACCTGTCCTGATAGTCCATGGTCATAGACCACCCAGCTGCCCCTCACTTCTGCTTCCTCTCAGACCACCTCACTGGCCAGCATGGAAGCCTTGCTAGGACAAAAGACAAAGGACTCTGTGGCCAGAAAGGGGAAAAAAAAAAAAAAAAAAAAGCTGGGGATTTAGCTCAGTGGCTTAAGTGCCTGCCTGGCAAGTGCAAGGTCGTGAGTTCGATCCCCAGCACACACACACACACACACACACACACACACAAAAGCGCCCCGAAGAAACAAGAATAAAGCTCAGGGCTCTGCCCAATGATTTTGGAAAAGCCTTCCAGCCTGTTTTTTTTTTTGGAGACCAAATCT
>PVJX010006610.1:0-47177 GCA_004027295.1 Dolichotis patagonum | reverse complement strand
TTGGCTGTTCTTCATCCTGTTTACCATATAGTTCTGGCCATTTTTCCTGCTCCAGAATCTCCTGTGGCTCCCCACCACACACACGGCCAAGCCCAGCCTCCTCAGCTGGATCCTTGATGACCTATAAACATCTATTTCTCCACTCTCTTCACTCCAGAAACCCTGTGCCCGGGGACACTGAGACTGCTTGCTGCACCTGACACACACTGAGACCTCCATCTGTGCTATTTACTCAGTGTGGAATGCTCTCAATCTTTCCAGCCCTGAAAAGCACTTCCTTTTTCCTTTTGCCCCTCAGGTTTCTGGTCTCAGAGTCTAGATAAACAGCACCGGAAGAGGCTGGGCACTGCCTGGCCCCACCTATCCACAACAGTCCTCATTTGCCCTCAGCCAGAGGCACTGACACATCTGAGGCAGCAGGCAGGTCAGCAGTGGGGCCATTAAGCTGAGAAAACACCAAGTTACAGTGCAGTCTCCTGTTCACGCCAGGTGTCCTGACAAGCAATTCTCACCTTCTGGGTGAGTGGCACCTCTATAAACCCTCTGACAGTTTAGGAGACAAACTCCGCCATCAATCAGAATGTAGCTATCAGGTTCACTTACAGCCTGCACCCCCGAGCCTGCCAACCCCTCTCTCTCATGTATACACTGCTCAGCAGCTAGGCACACATTCTCTGCTTTGCCTGGCCCTGCCCTGCCCTGCCAGTGGGCAGAAAATAAATCAGAGAACACTGGGACTACTCCTGAGCCTAGCATGGCTCCCTTGGCAAAGCAGACAAAACAGGGCAGCGATAGCTGTCAGGGAAGTCCCAACAATTAAAGCCTAAGTCCTTCCCTCTGAAGTCTCACTACTTATCCTGCTTAGACCAGGACTCTTCTTTTGTTTTTTTGAGGCAAGGTTTCTGTAATTCAGGCTGCTCTTAGAACTAGTTGTGATCCTCCTGCCTCAGCCTCCTGAGTACTAGAATTACAGGTGTGCACCACAGTGCCCAGCCAGACCAGGCTCATGCTTCAGTCAAACATATCTACCATGGTCTCCCAAATCCTATATGCTTTATGCCCCTGCCTTTGTACCTCCTGCTGTGTCTAGAATCTTCTCCCTGCTGGTCTGCAAAACAGTGCCTTTGAACCTTAACAAAATGGATTCTCTGGCTTTGTTGTAGAGAACACAGACAAGCAAGATCTACTTCCCATCCCGTTGGTCAGAGGTGGCGAACCTATGGCAGCCACAGTGGCTCTAAAAGGTTTGCCATCACCGCCCTAGGTGCTCCGAGGGGTGGATACAACTTCCCCAGGTACTGAAGTATAGGGGTCTCTTTCTTGGTGTCTACTCATACTTCTCTGCAACTCCAAGATCACATCTACTCTCGTGTATTGACACTGCTTCTCATCAAAAAGCTTCAAGGGTCTCAGGTGTGACCTGCTGCTCTGATCTGAGCATCATCCAGCAGGCTCACAACAAATGCCACACAATGTACCCCAAGGGTAATGGCTGAACACTGGCAATACTGCTCTGGGAAGTCCTGGGTGCCCCTAGAGGCAGCCTCTTACTACCCAGACTTTCCTAGGAGACCTTGGCTCTCAGCTGGACAAGAGACACTAGCTCTCAGCTGGACAGCAACCTACTATTCCTCCTAGCAGAGAGGCAGGAAGGAGAGAGGACGACATGTCTTGTTTGTCAAAGGAAAGGCCTCTCTGTCTCTGGTGTGGGCAGTCTCCTTTGACCCCCAACTCTCTCCTTCAGCTGAGACAGATGTTGGGAACTGCTCCCTACCCCCACAGGTGTTCAGAGCAGGCTGCCGCCGCCAATTTCACTCTGGTGCTGCCCCAGCCTGCTCCAACCTCCTTCCCAGCACATTAAACTTTATTTTCTTAATGAAATGTCACTTGCTGACTTCTGGCAGAATCATAATAAAAAGAAATGGCTATAAAGCCGTTTTATGCAGACAGCACCCCCGCCAGCTTGCCCCCCCCCCCCCATTTAGAGGAAGGCCCCACAGTCATTTTATGTTCTCAGCTGCTGGAATATCCCAAGCCAGCACTCAGAGGCAAAATGGTACAGAGAGTGCCTTTCCAAATCTCTGGCTTCTTTTCTGTGCAGCTCTGGGAATAACAGGCAAGCTGCCACCACTGCTGCTGCTGTCCAGGGAAGAAAGTTGGTCCCCAGCACTTCCAAGGTAGTTCCAAATACCCCTCAGGACTCTGGTGGTAAGAGAGGCCCTTTTGCCATGGTTCTGTCTCACCCAAAAGTGGCAACAAGGGTGGGTCCCACTGACAGATAAACCAAGGCTGACAGTCAACAATGCTGAACAGAGTGGTTACCGGAGTCACCCTGTCCTGGCTGGCTGGACAGTGCAAAAATCTCTTCCCTCCTGGTGAATACTTAGCAATAGAGAGGGAGAGAGTTAAGTGCAGAAATGATATGTAAGCCTAAATTTTATGAAAATGACCCTTCTCTCATAAACTCATTTCTTCTTGGGTCACTGAGGAGGGTTGGAAATCGGTATTAATTTAATCGATTGATCAAATGATTGATTAAGAAACTGGAGATGCCCGTTTACTGGGGGGCAGTAATGTCCTGGAACTTGAAACCACAAGAAAGGAGCTATTGATTTCCTCACCTGCTCCCAAACCAAACCAGAGACCAGGAAGAAAGTCTTGGGGCCCCCCAGAGGCTGGTGCTCACCAACAGGGAGGGCAGGGGCAGCAGCTTCTGGGGAGTTTTACACTGGAATTAGTTACAGATGCAGTTACGGTGTCTTGTGTAAACGCCATCGATTGGGGAGCTGACAGTCTGGGGAGCTGCGATGCGGGACAATCAATCGGCCTGCAGTGTCACCTGCCACCTCGCTGAACAGTTGACAATGCAATTATCCAGTGTGGAGGCAGGGAGTTGGCGTGTGTCAAACGCACTTAGCCACTTTCCGGGCCTCCTCGATAATGCGTTTCACTGCCTCACGTCAGGAGAGACGCAGAGACAGACGCTGTTTAAAACCATTGATACTTGCCCCTTCTGCCTGTGGTCCCTCTGTCCCAGCTTAACAATTGTATTCTAGAGGCGATTAAATCCAGTCCCTTGCCACAGGGGACAGAAGGCACCTTGTTCCTTCTCTCTCACCCCACCCAACAGGCGAGAGTGCTAACTGAAGGTTGTGGGGAATGACAGCCGCTCCCCCTTGCCCTCTTCTCCATCCCAAGCGTGCCTCCGTGGTGTGCTGTTCCCACACATCACTGACGGAACCAAGCCGCAGAGCTGTGTGGGGACACTGTAGCACTGAGGCTTCTATTTTTTGAGAACCAACATGCCAAAGGAAGTAGCAGTGGAAGTGAGGCCCACATACCTGAGCCCTCACCTCTCAGCCACTTGGCCTATACCCTGATGCTGAAGTTTCATCAACAAACAGTTCATTACGAGAACAGCACCAAAGCTGCCCTGCCT
This sequence comes from Dolichotis patagonum, assembly GCA_004027295.1. NCBI lineage: Eukaryota > Metazoa > Chordata > Mammalia > Rodentia > Caviidae > Dolichotis > Dolichotis patagonum. The sequence goes on along the minus strand of PVJX010006610.1, from coordinate 43,738 downwards.
GCTGCTCTCCATGATTTCTCATTCTAGGGTACTTTGGAACCACTATAATCTAAGATGGGAACTTGAGAAAGATGAGGTCTCTGGCAGGGCAGAAGTCCTGTCTGGACAAATGTCTTAGCATTTTCCTCCTCCTCACTTCACCTGAGTCAAAGGGGCTTCTTGTTGGATTTCAGCAATGAATTCACATAGGGCTCAAAGACAGAGCTGTATACATCTTATATTTCCTGTGCAGCCTCCTGGGAAATCCCTCCACCTCACTACTCTCATGCCCACAACATCACTGCTACTTCATTTGAAACCAGTCATTCCTACATCCTTCCTCCAGTCTGTCTCTTCCAGATGTGATGAGCTCTGGGTTCCCCAAATCCAGCTGGGTAAGCTCTCACTGGCAACCAAAAACAGGGGAAGCCCCATGGATCTCTTCTCCAGGCCCTAGGAGCAGTGAAGGTAGGCATGGAGAGGAAAGACATACCATGACTCATTCATCACATATGTCCTTTGATTGTGGGTAGGGACAGGTTTGGCAGGGTACCCCAGAAGACCATCTTTTTCTCCTATACTGCTGATCTCTTTCAGGTGAAGGACTAGGTTTTGTGTGCTAATCTCTATGCCAACAGCACCAGAGATTAGAAAACCTTGGGTTCTGAAAGGACAATCAGCAGCCTAGGCCTAAAGCCTAGGGATTTCTCCTAAAACTGTAAAGGACAAGTTTCCTTTATAATAAAAGGTTCTTCCAACTTAATTCATAAAGTCTTTACCTATTTCCTTGGGTCTTTAAAAAAATATCTACTTCCAGCTGGGTCTAACTTGATGCTTTCCTCTTCTGTCTGGTCTTTCACACTGTCCTAAAATATCAGTTCCAAGTACTTATAGGCCTGATTATCTAGGCCTCCCCCTCAGTAACCACAGGTCTTCAACCGAAGGCCCGTTGCCTTTAGCCAATTGTCTTCACCAAAACTCTTGCTTACCCACAGAAGGTCACATTCAGGGCAACCCATCTGACCCATCAGATGGGCTCTCCCAGTAGGCCTGGTGGGAAGCTTTCCTGAGGATGATGAAGGGGTCCTAGTCTGGGAGGAGGGATGGGATGATCGGATACAGCAACTTATCTGCAGTTCTTCAATCCTTTCATACCTAACAAGGACAGCAATCTCTGTTCTGTCAGCATGCACCGTACAGCTTAAATGGGCCTTGCCACTCGCCTGCGCATCCTGCCTCTGCCTCCCTCTCTCTGAAGTCAGCTGGGCAGCTTCTTCAGTTGGCGTTATCACTCCCTCTAACCGGTCTTGGCAGGCAATCTAATTCCTCCTGAAAAGGTCACCGCCATTTTAACTGCCTTTCAATCACATTAAGCACGCGCTGCCCGGCTTGCGGCCTGGCCCGCCCGGCGGGCGATCAATGCACTGCACTGACACCAGCCCGCTTGGCGGGGCCACACCTAACCCCCCAAGAGCTGGGCCCACTAGACTTGGCCACAGAGGGTAGGCTGACAGATGGCCAGCTCTTGCAATCAGGGTTTCAGGGGCAGAGCCATCGGGATCAGCCAGGCCTCCCTTTGACAGCTCCTCCCCCACCAAGGAGGCTCAGCCTCCTGTGCTCTACTGTGCCCTGTTCTCTGCATAGTGGCCCTGCTGATCTTGCTGCAAAACAGCCTTTCAAGTCAGCCTGTCTTTGACTACACTAAGCTGTTTAAGAGGCCTCAGCAGCTTCTATCAGGAAAGCTGGAGCAATTCTCTGCAGATAAAGGCACCTCGGGGCCATTCCCTCTTCAAGTCTCACTCTTATTCTCCCTCTCCAGATCACTCAAAGAAAGGCCCCCTTTGAACTCGCCTCAGGAATTCATGAAAGAAACAACTTCGCAGTGTAAACACTAAGGGAAAACTGACACCCGTCCAGAGCCTGAGGACCCTCACACTGCTCTGACAGTGTATCTCAGTGCGGGGAGAGACTTTCCAAAATCTGCAGGCCTTGTGTACCTTCAACCCTCAAGTCTGGTCTGGTCCCCAGAAGCCATCATGTCCAGTTCTATGGCAAGAAACCTAACTCAAAAGTTGCCAGAGCAATGAAAGATGTGAATAGCTGTAGCTACCAACACAGTATCATCCCACCACACACCTGTGTGCCTAATTCCTGACCTCTGTTCATTCTTCCGGGGTCCCAGATATGGTATAGACCCTGCACAGCACCAGAGTGCAAGGCAACTGATGCTGTGCAGCTTAGGCTCAGGGTCACAGTTTGGCTTAACCGTCTTGATTTATGACGTTTTGGCTTGTCTTCAGACATGTGGGTAATATGAGAGAAGCCCAAAGCTTAACACTCCTATCTGGGCTCTCAGCCCCTTCACGTGGTCATTCTACACTGCATGGCACCATGGAGCCCACGCCCCAGCATGAGCCCAGACAGCACGGCCCCAAGGAGACCGACCTTCTTCCCAGCTGCTGTGAGATTCCCCGGGGACCATACACAGTGGTACTCCCAAGGGTGTTGCCTAGGAACGGGAGACAGACGGGAAGCAGACTGGCTCCCTTAATGACCACAAGCTGCGGTGCCAGCTGTGCTTGCGCACAGATGAGGGAAGAGCTTGAGGCCAGGAGGCAGACGGCTCCCCCTTTCCCCTGCCATGGTGTGGGGGGGTTGACAAGAGGACACAAACTTGGGCATCTAGCCAATTCTGCTAGCGGATGGGGTGGAGGGGCCAAGCCATGTCCCTCCAAGAAGCTGGGAGGGTACAGGGTCCTGCGCAATCCTCGGCAGCAATTCAGGGGAGCCCAGGGTAAACAGGGAACAGCTGGGCCCAGGTCCTTCTTGCTTCAGGGCAGAGGGCGCCCAGGGAGAAGGGATGGGATCAGAGTTAAAATTAGATTCACCAATGAAGCTCATGGGAGGTCAAATTTTGCCATAACTCACTCTCTCCTCTGTAACTGATTTCACTGACACAGGGTTGAGGAGGAGGAGGAAAATTCAATGTGTTTGCCTGGAAGCCCTCAGGGCCTCCAGTGCTGGAGGTGTACAGCAGGTTGCTGGATTCTCATTTATCAGCCTTAAGAGGGATGGAGTGATAAATGCATAACCGTCCCTTTAATATTTTATGCAGGTGCTAACGCGGCTTGGCTGTCACCTTCAATGCATCACCCGAGGCAGAGAGCTCCCTCGTCACTCCTAGCTTGCAGCTTCACAATTCCATTTCCCCACCCAAACACATCCATTTAATATGCGCATCACAGGCAGGCAGCCCGGTCACAAAGGAGCCCAACCAGCAGCAGTTCCCATGACTTAACTGTGGATGACCAGCCACCAGCCCTGACCACCAGACTGCCTAGGTGTTGGCTGCATGTACCTCGGAAGCCACCTTCCAGGAGAGTAGTGGCCCGTATCCGCTTCTGCCCACACCACTCATACTCCTCAAAGCGACTGTTGTTCTCATGCTCGATGTCCACGGCATCCTCCTCAGCCATGCAGGAGCCTTCCCTCTGTGAAGAGCAGAGCAGGATCATGCAGGGCCCAGGCCATCCCTATTGCTCCACAGAGCCTGCAAGGAGGGAGGGCATAAGCCCCAGTACCCGCTACAATGTGTTAGATGGGGAACCCGCTCTATAGCTCCTCTATTGTAAAAGAAATCTAGAGGTCAAAGACCTGGGCCTTGTCCCAATAATTTACCACTGGAGCCCATGGGGGAGTGAGTTAAAGCAAAAGAAGAAAGCAAGGAACAAAGGAGAAGCTGCTGAGACCACATGGAGACCCCAAGAGCCCACAGACTTGAGGACAGTAGACAGCCACTGTCAGGGGAAGAGGGGGGTAAGGAAGATAGGTAGCAATGGCCCCTCTACCTTAGAAAGGCAATGCTCCACATGCCTACTCATCGCCTGTTCCGATCCTGCCAGGGGGCGGTTGCACAGGGGACATACCTGCCCTTCATCTTGCTTCCTCCGTTTCATTTTCCCAATCCGAGCTGCGTGGGGGATTGAAAATAAAGCATAGAATAAGCAGCAGACTGGCACCATAGTGCAGGGTCCTAGTGGAGTGGACATAGCCTGTCCTGCCACCAGTTCTTTTGTTCAGTGCCAGTTCTGGCCCTTGTTTTGCTATGCCTCCTGCTCTTTGGGGACCAGGCCTTGCCAAGAGCACTTGGAGAGGAGACCAGTGCTGGGTGGGGAAAGTGTCTATTCTTTGGCCACAGTTGGCTCAAGCTCAACTCATAACTATTTGCAGTGCTCAACGAGCCCAACAGGTAAAGATGTTCATGTTGCTAGGTATCTCCCCAAAGGCCAAGACCCTAGGCTCTTTTGTATCATGAGATATAACTCCAGACCTCTTTCAGTTAGAATGCAAGGTCCTTCCTGAGGGGATTCATCAGTTAAAACTGTTTTAGGGGCAAGAGTCTGAGGATCCCTAGCATCCTACCTAGAACCAGCTAGGAGGAACTTCTCTGATGCCTACTGGTCCCATCTTACAGGAAAGGAAACTGAGGTCCAATCATAAAAGGATGGAGGGTCTGGTCAGACCTTGCATGGCTGGCTCTGAGGGTACCTGGAGAGGACAACTCTTACTATGCCCACCCAAACCTGTTCCATCACTTCTCATCAGTGCAAAGGGGTGGGCAGGCCTGAGGGAGAGGGCTGCCTGCCATGCTGTCCCGCAGGGGGCTCAGTTCCAAAGTGCACACTGCAAGCCCACAGCACTGCTAATTAATGCTGAGAGATGCAATCATTTCTAATTAGCTCACTAATCCCTCTCTGCAGCCCTCCTGTCACCGAAGCAGGAAAGGGTCAAAACATGGGACTGTGCTCCCTCCAGCTCCTCTCAGGATACAACAGCACGATCAGAGATGTCCACTCTGGGACTAGTTAAATGGGGAGGGGAAAGAACCTACCACAGAGGAAAGGGTTTTCCACTGCAGGGTGCTGACTTGATGGGAAACTTATGAAGGTAACAGAGGGAAACACAGGTAACAGGTGATGTGTTACAATTTAGAGCCTGTACTCTAGTGCCGGCTGAGACAAGTACCTTACACAAGGAAGCTTCTTTACACCTATATCCTGAAACTAAGGTTGCATTTCGCTATTTTAATAGACAAAGAAACCCAAAGCCTAAAACCATCAAGGTGCTTGTCCAAGTTGCTAACAAGTGGCAAGATAGGAAAGCAGGCCTGAGGTACATAGTGTAGAATACTTTCTTGTCCCCAGAACCTCTTGACTGAGCAGCATCAACAAGACCGATCCTAGGGAGTCTTCAGGGCTCCGAATCCTGCCTGTTGAGGGTATGAGGCAGCGAGCCTCTTCTACTCTAGAAAAGAGCAGCCTCAGAATGACCCAAAACACAAGGAAAGTCACCAGCCCACTAGAACTGAGTGTGAAGTATGGGAAACCCTGCCTATGGCCCAGTCCACCTCTTCAATGTCTCATGTTTTCACTAGAAGGATGTGACCATATTCTAGGGCCCCACTGACTTTGTGCACCAAGAGCCCAATGCCTTAGTTTGGCTGACCTAACCCTTGGAATCAGATGCTCAGGCTGCCTTGACACTTTAAAGCCAGGGCTGAGATGGAGAAGGGATACACATCAGAAGGGCATTGAGTGAGGCCTCCTGAGGGTTCTGGAAGCCTAGTAGGGAGCAGCGTGCCAACACCAAGGGTCCTCATCTATCCTGCCTAGAATGAGGGAATGCCTCTCCCGGTAAGAAAGGGCCAATGACATTCTTGGATGACTGAATAAAGAAGTGAATCTGAGTTGCCAACAGCATAATGATGGATGCTCTTCTGGCCCAGAACACATAGGCCAACAGATAGGTCCATTGTAACTGCAGAAAGCTACCTCAATGGTCTGGGCTTCATCTTGAAATTCTCAGGTAAGCAACGTAGGTTTAGTTTTTTCCTAGCCAATCATCTTTAAATTCCAAACTAAGCTTATTATAGTTTTGTTTTCTATCTGAGGCTACTTCTGAGTCGGAAGGGTCAAAGCATTTGTCAACGAAGTATCAAGACATGGAAGGAGAAGCTTAGGTTTTGGAGGTAAACAAACTTTAGTTCAATCATGGTTCAGCCATATCTCAGCTGTGTGATTCTGAACAAAGCACTTTCACCTGAGATCCTCTTTCCTGATTTACAAAACGTGTGTAACATTTTCCTCCCAAAGGTGTCATTAGAATGGTGCTTAACACGGTGCCAACCCATGATCAATGCTCTTTTCTAGACTGGAGCTGAATCTGGCGGTAGTGACCAATAGGAAGACATGGGGAATCTTGAATGTCCATCACCTCACTCCCTCACCAGCTGGCCCAGAGACCCCAAGCCCTTTACTGCCAACCCCCACACACATCACATCCCAGTCTACACAAAAAGCAAGGATCATTCAATTGTGTTGAGCAAACAGGAATGCGCCAGAGGTTTGAATCCAAAAGGGGGGCACCAGGTAGTAATACACGGTCTGCTTTCAGAGAAGCCCCCTAAGCGCTGTCGAGCCCACGCTGATCACCTTTGTGAAATGTGGGCCGACTGATAACTCAAAGAGCCCTGGGATGAGTTAGTTCCTGTTGCCGTGGGAACTCCAGATCTCACTGTATTGTCAAGTCTCAGTAGAGAGGCTGTATTCACACTACTGGGCACTGATTAAAAACTGGAAGAAAAACATTCTCAGCGCCCTGCCGGCTTGTATAGTGAGGTCCCAGCAGTTTGCAAATTCAAAGCACAGCTCCGAGTGGAATTGTGTAGCTTGTTCCTCATTCTCCGGCATTTATTGCCCCTCAGGGTTCTTCAGGGGCTTTAGACAGGATTGGGCACGAAGTGGGAACCATAACCTCCATTAGACAGACGGAGAAACTGAGAGTGGCAGCCTTGGTTTGCACATACTCAGGCGCTGTGACTGCGAAGAAGCCAGGGGGCCCCAAAGTCGAAGAGACCCAGGCAAACCAGGAGCTGCCGGCAGCGAGGGAGGGAGGCCGGAGGTGGGGCGGAGGGAGGGGCCGGGCAGAACTCACCATTCAGTCGGGTCTGCCTGTTGGCTCGCACTCGCAGGAAGGTCTGGAAGAAGATCCCGGGCAGATACAAAAAGATAACACAGCGTCAGGCGCAGCCTGGAGTCTCGGCCCCGGCCCCAGCACTCGACCCCAGTCCAGGCCTGCCCCGCCCCAAACAGCCCGTAAACAAACCTACTTCCTCCCTCCCGCCGGCTTCCCTGCTCCGCCGGCCGCTCCGGGCCCTCGGCATAGCCGCCGGGGCTGCTCTAACGGAACCCCGTGGCCGCCGCGCGGTGCAGCCCCAACCCCAGCCTCCGGTGCTCCAGGCCCCGTGGCGGCCTGGCCAGTGAGGGCGACGATGCAGGCGGATTCCTCCCGGCTGCCCGGCGGCGGCGGCACCTCAGCTACCAGCAGCGGCGGCGGCCATGTTGGGCCTGATCACATGACCTACCGCGGGCGCGCGCTAGAGGTGAAAGTTCACAATGAGGGGGCGGGAGGCTGCTCGCACACCTAGAGCAGCCATTTGGGGCCGCCCCCAGGGTCCTTCTTACCGCCCCTAAATCTTAGCTGTGTGTGGTTTAGCTGCCGCTAGGCCCTTCACCCCGCCCCCCGTCGCCTCCCCCTGCTGGGCTTCCGCTCGGGAGCTTGGCTGCGGGCCCCGCCTCCCGCGCGGTAGCCCTAGGGCAGAGGCTCTGAGGTTGCTCCTCCACTGGAAGAAGGCCTGTCCGTATTCGGTTGTCCACCGGTCATCTCACATTATGCTGGCTACTTTGGGCTTCCAACCCATCGCAGTCGGGTTGTTACAGGACTCCCAGAATTTCATAGCTGGATATTGTCTGGAGCTCCCACTGGCATTGCACGTGTTTAAGGCCAACTCTGAGCTCACCGCCCCAGGCGCCTCCCTCCTGGGTTCTAAATTTCTAAGGGGATGCCAACATCTACTAAGCTCACACAGTTGAAAGTCGCCCTTGACCTCACTTTCTCCTTTATTCCTCACAATCAGTCCTTTAGTTCTCTAGAATCTATCTACCTTTAAAGATCTCTTAAATTTTCTTACCTCCACCCTCTTGTGTATCTCCTACTCATCCTCCTTTCAGGCCTGACTAAAGCATTGCTTTCTTTCCCATGCGTGCTTTCGTGTCTACATAGCTTGTATAAATTCTTAACACTGGGCTGACCACACCAGGGTTGGGGCCTTATGAGAGTCACTGGGATGAATTTAGAGCTCACTATCTGCACTTGGCATAGGCAAGACACCGCTGTGTGTTGCTTCAATGACTATCCCTATTGGTCACTACTCTGGTGCATAACCTTACTAGCTTTCAATTCGCAGTAGCCTCCCAGCTTATCTTTTGGTCTCCTGTTTCTTTCTCTGCAACACATCCTTCACATTTCACACAGAGTATTTCTTTTGTGCAACATTAACCCGGTATCCCCTTCAATGGTTTTCCATGTAGAAGATGTAGAAGACATAGTGAGAGACCTGCAAGGTGATGTACAGGCCTGCCCTGCCCTGCCCTGCCCTGCTTGCTTCTCTAGACTTTTTTATTTTCTGTCTTTTTGAAGCAGGGTCTCTGTATGCAGTTCAGTCTGGCCTTGAGCTCAGTTTGTAGCCCAGGCTGGTCTCGAACATGCAACCATTCTCCTGCCTCTGTCTCTTAGACTCCTTCATTTCACGATCAATCCTTTAGTTCCCTAGAATCTACCTTTAAAGATCTCTTAAATTTTTTTACCTCCACCCTCTTGTGTATCTCCTACTCATCTTCCTTCTAGGCCTGACTAAAGCATTGCTTTCTGTCCCATAAGGGTACTTTTCATGTGTACATAGCTTTTATAAAGCTGTTCCCTGCCTCTTAGACTATTAACATACCGATTTCTTCCCTTCACACATTCCTCTTAACACTCAAGTTTACAGAGCTACCTGTAGCTCTTTGATACCTCCTTGCTCTGTGCTCTAGTGTCCATTGTGTGGTTGGTTAACTGTTGTTTATCTTCAGCACTCTGGCAAGGCTTCATTTTATTTTTTCCCTCTCCAAGGCTGGGTTTGTTACTTCCTGCCAGTTTTCACAGTTCTTTTTTTTTTTTTTGTTTTTTTTTTTTCTGGTTTTGTTTTCACAGTTCTTTGGTGTCTGTCTGATCATGTGTATTTTCATTGTTTACATATCTGTCTCTCTGCATGAGTGATCATCTCTATCTAGTCATCCAACACAGGGTCTAATGTGAAGGAGATATCAGTGGAGAAGGACATTATGAGGGAATCTCTGAGGTCAGTGCCGGATTGGGAGAGTGCTATAGTTTAGATCTTGAATGTTCCCCAAAAGTCCATGTGTTACAGTTTTGTTCCCCGGGTTGGTGCTATTAGGAGGTGGTAGAACTTTCAAAAGGTGAGTCCCTGTGGGAGGTCTTCAGGTCATAGAGGCATGCCCTCAAAGACATTGTGGGATTCCAATCTCTTGCTCTTTTTCTTTTTTGCTTTCTAGGCATGATGTGAATGATTTTGTTCCATGATGTGTTCCTGCCATGATGTGCTGCCACATATGGCCAACCAATCATAGACTGACATCTCTAAAACTGTAAGCCAAGATAAATCTTTTTTCTTTATGAATTGACTGTCTCAGATATTTGTTACAGTAATGTAAAGCTGACTAACACAGAAACAATCTAGGATTCAGAACCTGACAGATTCAAGTTCAAATTTGGACTTTTTCATAATTTTTATTTTTATTTTATTTATTTAATTTATTTAGTCTTTTTGAGACAGGATTTCGTTGTGCATTTTAGGCTGGTCTTGAACACACTTTGTGGCACGGGCTGGTCTCAAAGTCACTGCAATTCTCTTGTATCAGCCTCCCAAGTGCAGATTATAGGCATGTGCCACCACTTCCAGTTTCGAATGACTTCTCTAAAAACATAATGATAGCTGGGCATGATGGTGCACAACTGCAATCCCAGCACTCAGGAGGCTGAGGCAGGAGGATTGTAAGATTGAGGCTAGCCTGGGTTATATACCTAGACCCAGTCTCTCAAAATACATACATATGTAAAGTCATGCCTCCTCTCTAGGCTTGTCCCCTTAGTAATAAACAACAGCCAATAAATCCTAGCTAATGCAATTGGTATGAGGGTAAAGTGAGGTAATGGTAGGCACTCAGCAGGGGCTATGCACAGTAATTGGAAATCCAAACCAGAAACCAATATCCACTGCTTTTAATGCCTAGATTAATAGTTAAATCCAACACAACTACAAACTGCTACTTGCCAGGCTTTGTATAAAGAGCTGGATACCTATTTAGTTCCTAGGTTGCTTTTCAGCTTCACCTCCCACCAACTCCTTTTTGTTACAGCATATCCAGGGAGTGGGTGGCATTAATTCAGTAAGCAGTCTCCTTTCCAACAAAACTGAGCTGCTAACAGGTCTCCCAATACAGCGTCCCATATTATACCTCTATGTACATTGAGGTGCACATTGTATTGCACATTGCACATTGTATTGCCTTTCAGAAATACCCTTTCTTCCTTGTTATTCAAGTGAACTATTCCTCCTCTGAAACCCTGTTTAGTCATTACTTCTTATGTGAAGCTTGCTGATTTCCCTTTCCTTCCACATTTTATGAAATGTATTTATGTGCTTGTCATAGCACTTAGAATGCTGTGCCGTAAGTATCTATTTGCCAGTCTAGCCCTTTGAAGGCAAGGACACAGGACTGAGCATGAGTGGTACTAGATAAATGTTTGAGTAAGGGAAGGATAGGACAAGGTCTTTGCCTTGGAGGAACTCCAAGTCCAGTGAAGAGTCAGATTCATTGTGATAGATTAAATGTGGCCACAATTCTTTGCTTCTCTTCTCAAGAGCTGCATTTCTTCATCCCTTGATTAAGGACTACTTTTGTGACTTGCTTTGCCCAATAAAAGGAGGTGAAAGTGATATTGTATGAGTTACAGCTTTTAATGTCAAGAAGCCCTGCAGCTTTGGTCTTCACCCTCTTGATGGGACACTTCTGAGTGACTGCTAAGTAAAGAAGTTGAGAGGACACATGAAAGAAAATCAGGGCCAACCTCCCAGACATGTGCAGAGGACACTGGGACTTTGCAGCCCAGCCATGCTGTCATGGTTTATGTTGGTGGCCCCCAGGCCTCATGCGTTTACATTGTGCATTTGTGATGGGTGCATTGTCTAGTGCTTGGATTGATGGTGTCAGTGCTACACCTGCCTAGGGGTGGAGTCAGCATACAATGTTAATGGCTGGAAGAAGGCTAATCTCTGTCTTTCTTGCCAGTTTCCGCCTTGCTGTTTGCAGCCACCATGAACTGCAGCCTTGCCATGCCACCCTGCCTTGGAGCCAACTGAGTATGGACTGAAACCTCTAAAAACTGTAAGAAATAAACCTTTCCTTTCCCAACTTTGGGCATCAGGTATTTTGTCTCAGCAATGAGTGAAAATTAACTAAGACACATGCTTTGGAGGAATTAGCTGTGTTAAGCAAAGAAATGCCCAGTCAACCCACAGAATCATAAGAAATGATAACTTGTGTTAAACCAACAAGTTTAAGGATACAAAACAGAACCATATCTTAGCAAGTGATCATGATATAAGTAGGGTGACAGGGCAATAACAGGGGCTTACAAGGGTCTTGAGAAGAGAGAGCTACTCCATAAAGGCTTCTTGGAGAAGATGGCATTGGGGATGTTGAAAGGTAAACAGAGATTTGGTGCAGCGGGCTGAAGTAATATTGTTAGAAGTAGCAGCTTGTGTAAAGATAAGGAGGCAAGAGAGGAAGGACACATTCAGGGAGTAGACAATATTAATTTAGTGAGCTTAGACCATGGGATTCAAGGAGGGCAGAATCAGGAATGGAAGCTGGAAATACAGGTTACATCTAAACCACAGAAGGCCTTGGTACCATGCAGAAGAACGTGAACTTTATATTATAGGAGATCAATCTGATTTGTCCTTTAAGAAGTGTTCTTAGAGTCTACAACAGGGTTTTGGGTCTTAACTTGGGCTCTAGAATTCTCTGAAGGGCACTCAGACCTCTAGAGGCTTCCTCATCTCTCAGAATTAGCTGTTTGCAAAGTGCTGCATGTGAATGTGTGTGTGTGTGTGTGCGCGCGCGCGTGCGTGCACACGTGTGCATATGATCATGTGTGTGTACTTTTAGGAAAGCCTCTTGCATAAGCCCTTGCTTTCCTCATATATTGTAGAGAATAAAAGAAACACCAACATGTTGAGTGTAGGAATGGGGAAGCCTAGGAAAATAGGCAATTTTTGTTTGGTAATTTCTGTTTTTTAGTTGCGCACACAGCTAGGCTGATGCTGTGAGTGGAGTAGGGAGGCAGGGCCTCTGCCTATCTTTGGAGCAGAACTCTCCAGGACAGAGCTTTGTCTCCCTAAGACCAAAATTCATTAGAATTAGGTCATTTCTCTACCTGGAATCAGGGTTGTGTGGAGCAGGGCAGTGTCTCCCACTAAGTGGGCTGTCACTCTCAAAATTGAGTCCATGATAGCAAGAATCTCTCTCCAAGTCCAGCACTTTGGGCCATGTAGTTTGAGCACCATACAAAAGAATCCATCAAAGGAGATGCCAGTGGAGATGCCAGCCCACCCTTGGCATTCCCCTCTCTGAGCTCTGCATCCTCTGACAGGCTGTGACAGTTGGGAGGAAGGGGTGCCTGAGTGGACACCTTTCTCTAGTTCGAAGCAAGACCTTCTGTGTGCCAGCAGAGACCCTGGCTGTCTATCCCAGCTTATTGGTCCCTGCTGTTTTGCCTTTTCAGATCAGGGCTGTTTTTCCCTTTGCACATCGGGTGCCCTGGAAAGCCCTGTTGCCATTTAGACAAATGTTTCTTGGAGCAGTGCCATGTATTCTTACATCTGATGGGGTTCTCAAAGGCCAGACTCTACCTTTCTTCAGATAAAAGCTTCCAGGGAGAGGAAGCTTGTTTTTTTCCTTCTGATCACAAAGGTTCATCTATAGCTCAGTTGTAACCTTTAGGCTCCCTTGGTACTCTGCTATTGTGTGATTATTGCCTTCCTATTTGCCCAAGACACCCACAGGCGATGTCTGCCTCTTTCGCTACCTAGGCCTGGTACCAAGATTTGGCAGGATTGAACGGTTATTTGCTCTAGGGATCCTGCTTTCAAAGTCTGAAATCTTCAGTAATTCTGGGCTTTGTCTTTGGGTCTTCATAAAACAAAGTCACACAAGAGGATGGACACATGCTTCAGAGGTGTTCAGCAGAGCCTAGGGGACTTTGGCAACTCTCACTAAAATTCATATATTTTAGGCCCATTCCAAACACCCAGACCTTCTGAGTTCACTTGGGGGCCCCACAAAGACACAGAGAAAACAAAATGCACTCTCTCCCAGGGTCTGTAGGGGAGGACAGAATTGGCCTCCCAGAATGCTACTGAAGCCCCACCCCAGTGAACTCACTTCTCTTAGCACCTGCCACCCTCTCCTTACCTGGTATCTGTCTGAGTGGTGCAGGTCATCGGTGGCGGATGAGTGTGGTGATGCTGTAGGAGACTCTCCTTCCCTCTTGATGGAAGCAGACAATAGGAGGGACTGGAAGAAGAAAAGACATGAGGCCTCAGATTCAGTAATACTTATGGTCAGTCCTTTGGACTCCCCAGTCCTATGGAGCTTGAGGAGTGAGGCAGAGGGACAGGAGGGCACTCTGGAAACCCTGAAGGCATGTGAGACAAGGCATGTAGGAGAGGATGGCTGATTTTAGGGCTGGGCCGAGAGCCTCTGAGGAGTCAAAGCCTGCTCCACACTTGCTTTGCTTAGGCTCAGCCCCAGTGGGTTGTGACTCTCAGTCACTTCCAGTGCGCTCAACTGTACATGCTTCATTCTCTTACAGAACAGACACCCTAGGACTCCTGTGAAGGGTTGGGGGAAAGCTGCATACCTGTCACCCCACTGCTCTAATACAGGCCGATGGCAGCCCCACAATGGAGACAGTAAATTAAATAGTATGTATGAGTTTCCTATGTTGAGCTAGGGATGTACGCTGGGTCCATTTATCCCCATGTGGTGGCGATGACCCCAGCAAAAACCCCAACAAAAACTAATCCTCCCATGTCAATCCTGCACGGCCTCTTCTACATACGCCTGCAGTTTAGATTAATAAACTGTCTGCTTTAAATTGCGTGTGAGTACCACAATTCTAAATACCACATGGCACATTCAGCCTGAGAGCCAGCTCTTGCCAAGGCCTGTTCAGCTTCAAACTGGGGGCCTAGAGACCTGAAAATGATCCACACTTCCTCCCCCAACCTTCTCCAGCCTGCACACAATTCCCTAGGAGTCCTCCCCAGCCTAGAAAACCATGCCAAATCGCCAGTGACAGCCCAAAGAAAGCAATTTGGGAAAGATGGAGCAGCCATTTATCCTTCATCTCCAACTGAGCCTTAGGATGTGACCCGCATGCAGTGGCTGGGCTGCACATCCTCAGCGAAGCCTGGGGAAGGAGAGGGGCAGCTGCTGGCCTGGCTGACTGGGCTCTCTGCCTTGCCCACAGTCTGGCCCAGGAGCTGGAGGAGACAGAAGGCTGCAAAGGCCCTGGGGTGGAATTTCCTGTAACTGGAAGCTCCTTCTGTAGCCCAGCAGGAGAGCTCGTGGGTGACTCAGCCCTGGACCAGAAAGGAGGTGTTCTCAGCAGTGTCCTGCTCTGGTCCCAAGGAAAATGCTGAGGAGGGGGAACAATGTGGGAATCCTGACCATGATAAAGTTCATGGTCTCTCTTGGATGCCCCTCATTCCATGTCTCTCTCCTAGTCTCCTCTGTCTCTTTCCGTCTCTCTCTTTCCCTCTTCTCTCTAGGTTAGAAGCCCTGAGAGGCCTCAGCATTACACCTGGGGCAAGCAGAATAAAAAAAGGTCACTGGCGCTTTTTAAACATGGACCAAAAAGCAGTAAAATGTGTTTTGAAAAAAAAATCCTGGCATTAAATCATGACTTTTTGCCTGGCTCTTCGCCTCATTAAAAGTGGCCTTTTGGAAGGTAAAATTATCATTGTAAGCGATAAGATCTTTAAGAAAATAATTCACGGCTTCTTCACCCTTTAATATGATAGCCGCCACCGGCTAATTTTTTTCTTAATGGCAACGAGGCCATCAATCTTGTCTAAGGCCCCCTTGCCCTCTCCTCCTCCCTCCCTCCCTCTCCCTGTCCTCTCTCTGTCTCTTGCTTCAATCTTCTAGCTCCTGTTCTTCCCACTATGACCTGCTTCCCTCAAGCCTAGGTCAAGGCTAAGGCTAGGCCAGGAACTGTTCAGCTTGGGGGTGTGAGCATAGATCCAAGTGGGTGGCCTCAGGTGATCGCTGCGCCTGTGCCTGTGGGTGCAGCAGTGTGCTGGGGTTTAAGACATCCTTGGCTATGCCCTCAGATCCTGCTGTTTATGTGGGGCTGCACATGTGGGAGCTAGGTGTGGAAGAAGATTGTATCCTCAGAACACAGGCTTCTGGGGTGTCCAAGTCCTCAACCCTTCCAGCCATGCTTAGATGTCAAATGTCACCAGTCTGGAAGCTTGGTCATGACCTTCCTATACCTCATCCTTAGATGCTGCAGGCTGGGCCAAGTTTGGCAGTGTGGCTCCCTACCTCTACATGTAAACTGCCTGGCTTCCCTGCTTTTTCTCTTTAGGATGGGAAGCCTTTGTCTCCTTGACCAGACCTGCTACAATCCAAGGCTGGGCCTCCAAAGCCTCCTCCTCCAGTTGGGTACAACTGAACAACTTCTTGAAGGAAGGTGCAAAGTCCACCTCCTCCTTTGCCTTCCTCCAAGTACTGGAATTGAACCTAGGGCCTTTGCACTGAGCTGTATCACCGACTCTTATTTATTTATCTATTTATTTATTTTTTGAGACAGGATCTCACTAAGTCACCAAGTTAGCCAGGCTGGGCTTGAACTTGTGATCCTTTAGCCTTAGCCTCACAGACTAAGGTATGTGTCACCATGCTTGACTAGTCTGGCCCTGTTAAAGGCCTGCACAATAGTTGGGTCAACCCTGTCAAGGTGATGCCTGTCATGATGGCTCCTTTTCCAAAACCATCCTCTCAGATGGTTCCAAGCACAGGGGGCCCCTTCACCAGCCTTTCCCTATTGGATTGCTGACTACTCCATATATTTCAAAACTTTTTTCCTTAGCTTTTAGAATATCATGCTTTTCTGTAGCCCTCCTAATTCATGGACTGTCCCTTCCGTGTCCTTCCTGGCCTCTAGGACCTTGTCTTGACTATAAATGCAGGATTGCCTGACTGTAAATGCAGGAGTCCCTTCTTCTGGAGTTTGCTCTCATCTTGCCCTGCACTCTTCCTCTCTGACTTTGTCTCCCAAGTTTCAATACCTCCTCCTCTCTCCCCACAACATGCACTACAGATTTGCCATGAGAGCTTGTAAGAGAGCAGCCTTGTGCTGAGGTGGGGCAGGGGATACTCAGGAAGTAAGGGTTTAATCTTGTTCTCTAGGTTTCTATGTCCTCAAAATCATCACCTTTGAGGAAGTCTACCTCTGTGGCAAGTAGGGGAATTCTTGGTAAAAAATATGTCACGGTACAGGGGTCTCTTTGACCGCTCCTTTGTGCCAGATACTTATCCTTCACCTTTCCTTTCTTCATCTGATGCTTTCAAGTTTTTCTTCAATAGTGTCTGTTCAAGGACTAGATTGTCTCGCCACCCAGATGGACCCAGCATCCTCTCTGGTTTCTTATTGTCTACACACACACACACCCATACACACGCACGCACATGCACACACACACTCACACTTCTGTCTTCTGAGGTCCTAAACTATCTTGTTTGACTGAATTTCTATTTTTTTGTGTGTGTGCTACAGTTCACCTTACTTCCAGGTTTCCCCAGGCCTAGGGTCTGAGTTGCCCACATTCCCAGGCTGCTCTTCACCTTGATCCCCATTCTAGCTTGAAGAGGAGGAAGTCAGATGAGCATATATCCACACTCACATACAGACCACACACACTTGCACACATGCACAGATACACATATACAAACACACAGTGCAGCCCTAGGCCTTGGGATGATGTTCAAGCCCTGGAGATAGTTGGTAATCCAAGAAGTATTCCTTTTTCTCAAGAGAAACCAGGTCTAGGTTACGATGAGCAGGAGGAAAAATATAATTGGTCACCTACCTTGGGGGTGCCTGGAGCCATGGCATCCTTCAGAAGGGAATTCTTGCTGCCAAGAAAGAAGAGAACAGGGTGACCATTCCACCTGCTGCCCAGGGCATGCAAGGGTAGAGTAGCAAGGTGTGGGAAGGCTGCCCACACCTAGCCCAGCCAGCTCACAGAGCTCTACCTTATGCATTTGGTCCATAGCTGAGCCTAGCTCAGCCTCAGTCAGGGGCCAAGTGCTATCTATGCTGGCCACTGGGAGAAGGATGTAGATACCAGGTATGGATCTGGGGAAGGAGACTTTACCTCACTGCTGGGATCAGCCCTGATGATTCTGCCTGTCTTGGAGGCTCCCTGCTCTCACCCGCTGTTCCCAGCCTGCCTGTGGCTCCTATGGGATTGGGGTGATGGAGCTGACATGGCTCTTGTCAGTTCTCCCTCCAACATGCTGCAAACTGTGTTAGGCCAGGAATGATCTCCCCCTGATTCAATTTGTCAGCCCCAGGCCCTCCAGCATCGGGTGCGGCAGGCGGGCGGGAGCTGGGCCCTGAAATATGGTGGGCAGCACAGAGCGGGGGGGGGGGGGCTGGGGCGGGAGGTGATGGATGGGCTGTGGAGGAGGCAAGGACTGTGTTTAATAACAAAATTGGTATGCAAGGCCACATCCCGCGCTAAGCATGAGTGATCCAGAGCCACAAAGTATTACAAATCCCCGCTAAACAGATGCTGACAATGGAACAAGACGTATCAAATCAGATCCACTTCAGAAACATTAATATCCCTGTTCCTGTCCCTCCCTGCCTGCTGCCTCCCCTGTGCTTGCCACACCTGTGCTCACACATTTGCGCATGTGCACACATGTACACACAGATACATGCACACAGAGGTGCTGGATATTCATCGAGGCAGATGCAGCAAATGTTCCTAAGTCACCACACAGACACACAAACAAGATATTCATGTGGCACATACCCACAGAATGCACAAAAGATGTGCACACATCCAAGGCAGAGTATATGGGGCACATACAGATTTACAAGGTATATTCACAGGGAACACTTGAAGATGTGCTCAGGCACCCACGGGGCCCACACATAGGGCCACACCTAACATGCAAAAGCATAGGAAGGTTTGTCCTCCTGTTGGCTCTGTGTGTGTGTGTATTTACTCATCCAGGGAAATCTGTAATATCTATATATGTATTTTTTGTAGTGCTGGGCTCAAACCCAGAACTTCACATGTGCTAGGCTAACACTCAACCACTGGGCTATATTCCTAGCCCCTAAAGATACTTTCAACTGTTGAAACTTGGGCAGGAAAGGGGTTTGCTACTGGCTTCTAGTGAGTAGAGGATAGTAAACATCCTAGAGTCTTAGCCTCTCTCTCACAATACAGAATTATCTGACCCAGAAACATCAATAGTGCAGAGGCTGGGAAGCCCTGGTCTAAAGGCAGACACATATCCACAGACTCTAATTTTGCCAACAGGCACGCATACATGCAGTCATAGCTAGAGACTCAGACATGCATACAGATGCACAGGGCTGCAGGATCATATTCCTAGAGACATGGCTATAAAGACAAACTCATAACAGCCACACAAGTCCACATAAATAGAAGTAGGCACTATATCTATGCATAGATATAGGCACTAACAGACACCCAGATACACATGCACCTACAAATGGAGTCACATATTGGCACACACATGACACGGATACATTATAGTGCAGAGACTATTAGGTCCAGCGGCAGGGTGAGGTCAGGTCTGAGGGTAAAAACAGCTGTCTCCCAGTCTGATCACACAATGGGGACATCACAGGAAAGACAGCCAGACTAGGAAAGACAGCCAGAAAAGATTGTTTGATTACATTTTGTTCATAAATGGTCTCTCTCCTTCCCTGATGGATGCACTGAGGAGAAACCGAGCTGCTCTGGAGGAGCCCCTGGTTGGTGAGTTCATGACTGCTATTATTCCTTCACCATTCCATGTACAAAATGAGGCACCTATTCTCTTGGGGGAGAGCTGTCCTCCTCACTGCTGCTCCTGTGCAGAGCTAGCTTCTTGTGGTGCTCAATCAAGTGTGGTCCAAAAAGAAAAATGAGACTGCTATTGTATACACTGTTCTCACCAGGTCCTGCTCAGAGTGGGATGCTTTATCTAGTTGGATCAGGTGAGAACAGGAGGGAAAAAAACAGGAACAAATGATTATTGTTTTACCCACTATATATGACAGACATGGGTTTGTATGTGTTATCTCACTGAATCATCACAAAAATTTTATAAAATTGACTAGAAGATTAAGAACATCTTTGTGTTTCCTTGGTCTGTGGAGGGTCCAGGATATGAATTTGGATCTAAACAAGTCCAAAGTTTGTTATATATATATATATATATATATATATATAGAGAGAGAGAGAGAGAGAGAGAGAGAGAGAGAGAGAGATCTCATTATGTTGCCCAGGGTGGTCTTGAACTCTCAGACTCCTCTAGCTTCCCAAAGTAGTTGAGACTATGGATGTATCAGCTTTCCAAAGCAGTTGAGACTGTGGGTGCACAACACCACACACACCTAGCTCGTGCTGCCGATTTTAAACCGCCTACTCAGCCTCCCCTGAAGATACACAGGGTTTAGGTTCCAGGGCAGAACTGTGTTCTCTTTCTTCTCTTCCTTTTCTATGAGTTTGGGAGAAGGTTTTACTGACCTTGGACTTCACTCTACTGTACTGCTGAATAGAATGAGGCCCTTCAGGATCCAGGGTCCAGCCTCTCACTTGGCAAAGCCCATCATCTAGATCTTTTTCTAGCAACGTTCTTCCCTTCCTTTGCACAAAAGAGTACAGTGTCAGACTCATTCCCTTGCACTGAGTCAGGGCCTGTCCCTACCTTTCCTCACCAACCTCATCACCTCTAGGTTGCCGTGGCCCTCCAGAGACTGAAGAGCTTGGTGACAGGCTGCCTTGGAGCAGGGAGGTTTGAGCCTCTGCTATCCTGTCCTGTCTGTCCGCAGCCTGACTCCCGCCTACCCCATCAGCTCTGCCTTCTGTCCCTCCCTGTTTCCACAGCCCGCCCTCAACGATTTCCTCCCTTGCTCAGTCACTCGCTGCCTAGTGATCCATGGGTTTTAAATTATAACTGGAACCCAGGAAACGCGTTCCTAAGTACAATATTCATGGGCTGGGCTGACACTTTTAATTAAGGTGATTTACACTGAATTATCCTTGGAAATAAAGAAATGGTGCACTGCCGGGGAATAAACCATCATCACCAGCCGCCTTTGTAAGTTACACTTCGTTTTAATCTATTTGGGGAATTGTTTATCTAGTTCATTACCCAACCAAACACCGAGGCCGGCCTTAAATAAGGCTTTAAGTGGGGGGTGGGGGCACTGCCATCTCCATATCCCGCCTCTCCTCTAGAGTCACCCAGCCTCCTGTTGGCTTCTTTCAGCCCTGTTAAAGCACTGCCCAGAAAGCAGGCTTCCTAGCCTAGAAGCTGGCTCTCTCAGTGGCTCTGGAAGCTTCCCAGAGGAGACCTCTGAGCTCAGGCCCTGGCAAACTAGGCCCCACTTTCAGCTCTGTACAAATTCTTTATGTCCAAGGCTTGTTCTTCTTTCTGGATGGAAATTGCAGCCTGAGGGCCACAGAGAGGTCTGGGGCCATTGCCTGCCACTTGCCCCCTTCCATCTTGAGCCCCTGTCTGTGGCTCTTCTTGTCTCTTTGCACATACCCAGTCCCTGCCCTCACCCTCCTGGAGATGTTGCAGACTCGGCTTGCCCAGAGCCCTGCCCGCTGCCCCCTCTTGCCTTCAGGACTTGCCTCACTGCCACCTCCACTCTCCCAATCATCTAAGTCAGAAAATGTCCTTTTAGGTAGTATTCCAGCTAAGTCCTCTGGCTTCTTCTTCCCCAGATCTCTCACCATTCCTGCTTCTGCATCCTCACTGTCATTGCCATTGTCCTGGGACCTTGTGCCATCTGCTTCTAGTTTGCATTCTACCCAGCCTCCACGCCATTCTCCTATAGTTCACCTCGCTGTGGTGCCACTTCATCTTGGCTCATGGCTGTTCCCATGACCCCTCTGCCTCTAGGATCCCCTCTAGCATGTAAGGCCCACCACAGTCTCTTTGACCTAACTTTGCCCTCTTCATTCTCACTGGCCAGTCTGGACTCAGGGAGCCCTGATAGGCCGCACTGAGGAGAAAGGCAGGGCAGGGTTTGTGGGCATAGTATCTGATCTCAAATGTGAAAGCTTTAAAGCCCTAAGTGCTGTGCCAGGGGGAACTCCTGGCTGTCTTCCTGTGGGGGCCTGGGTGGCCATCTACCTGCGGGAACATGCATGGTGGGAAGGCAGCCTTCAGGGTGCGTGTGTGTAAGTCCCTCTATGTAGAGGAGGAAGGGGGCTGTACACACCTGTGTCTGTGAAAACCAAGCTCTCTATCTTGGGGCTGGAAGGCCTCTGCTTCTCTGTAAGTCCTTGGGTGTGTCCCAAATAGCAGTTTGTTCCGGACCCTGCTCTGTGCTGTTGGGTTTGAAGAAGGTGGAAGGCAGAACAGGCCCACCCAGAAAACTCCTCAAGCAGAAAGGCAGGAAGGAGACACCAGGCTGACAGAGGGTACCCTGTCAGCGATCACTTTAGGCTCTGAAGGGGCCTGGTCGGGGAAGGGGAGCAGGACACAGAAGACCAAGGGTAGTAAGAGAGGAGGGGGAGGAGCTGGCAGGGCCAACAAGGGAAGGGAGCAGAGAGAGGAGGAGCCTAGGAGTCAAACGGGAGCTGAGCGAGGATTGGAGAGTTAGGGAGGCGACCACGGAGGGGGGGGGGGGATGCCTACATTTGGTTTCTGCCCTTCTGTGGGGCTCAGTTTCCCCATCTGTGAGCCGGCCAGTCCAAAGCCCCATTCTGTTCATTATCCTAACGGCAGGGAGGAGAAAAGAGAGGCGTATCTAAGACATCTCGGGCCTCCTCTTTCCCTAGCCGCCTCTGCCCGCCTCCTACTGCCCCAAGCCAGCGTGGGGGTTGGGGGTAGGGAGCGCGAGGGCACCGAGGCTGGCCGGCTCCAGCCCGAGGGAGCCACGCTCCTCGGGAATTTATCACGCACCCAATTACAATGTTAATTGGCAAGTTCCTGAAATCAATTAATTCGCAAATTTTTTCCAATTAAAAATCCAGATAAATCACAGGGCAGTCCGGCCTGCAGTGGGTGGGCGCGGCTGCCCTTGAACGCCTTTGCCGGCCGGGCTCTGTCAGCCGGGGCGCGAGGGCCCAGACAGATAAAACCATCGACCCGTCGCCGCCAGCTTCGGCTGTATCGATCTGACGGGATTTCACTTGCTGTGCAGATCCAGCCGTTCGGCTGTCAGACACTCGAGGTGGGGGCGTGCCGGGCGCAGGGTGTGCGCGTGCGGGGCTCCAGGGCGCAGGGAGTGCGGGGACGACAGGACAGAAGTGGGGGACGCGACAACCGAGAGGGCAGGAAGAGGGCGGGCCGTGGAGGAAAGCTTGCTTGAGACTGAGGAGGACAGATTGCGCAGTTCGTGGGTGGGGCTGGAATCAGGCAGGCTGCAGGTTTTGGGGTACCCTTGGCAGAGCAAGTGTGGGACCCCATCGGGCTAGCAGAGCGATCGGGCCTTCAGGACCCTCAGGTTCACAGTCTACAAAACTCTAGAGGGCTCCACCTCTGCCTCTGTTTCCTCTTCCCCTTGAGAAGTCCTCTGTTGGGAGCAAGTTACACAGAACTCCTGGACAGACAAGATATGGCACTTTGGGCTGGGGATTTAGCTCAGCAGCATAGGCGCCTGCCTTGCCAGCAGGCAGTCGTGAGTTCGATCCCTGGTACTAATAAAAAAAAAAAAATGGCACTTGACAGCGAATGTTTCTTTCATTCTCTGCTCCTGGCAGGTCAGTGCCCCGTGCATATGTTGAGGGATTAAGAGGCTAGGCACTGGAGTCAAACTGCTTGAGTTTGAATCTTGTTGCCACTTACACGGTGCAGTATTACAGTGTTATTTTTTCTGTGGCTGTTTCCTCATCTGTGAAACAGGGATAGTCATTACAGTCATGTACCATGTAACAATGTTTTGGGCAAAGGTGGACAATATATATGACAATGGTTCCATATGATTATATTGCCTAATGACATTGTAGCCATCTTACAATTTTTTATGTTGAGACAATGTCTCATTGTACAGTCTAGACTGAACTTGAATTCGCTGTATAGTCCAGGCTGACTTCAAACTCCAGATCCTCCTGCCTCAGCCTCCCGAGTGCTGCCACTCAATTTCCAATTAAAAATCCATATAAATCACAGGGCAGTCCGGCCTGCAGTGGGTGGGCGAGGCTGCCCTTGAACGCCTTTGCTGGCTGGGCTCAGGTGGCACAGGTGTGTGCCACTATGCTTAGCTGTCATTTTAGTTTTGTAGGCACACGGAATGATGTTCATTTGACAAAATCACCTAAGGATGAATTTCTCAGAATGTATCCCCATCATCAATTAACAGGTAACTGTACCATCTACCTCAGAGGGATGTAATGATGATTAAATAAATTAATGCAATGTAAAATACTTGGTACATAGTGTTTAATAAGACTTATTAGTTACCATCAATATAGTCTTTTTGGGGGGGTTAAGGTATTCCTACAAATTCTTTTGCTATTCTTCTTATTCAAGAGGCAAACTTAATTCTCTCCCTTGAGAAGAGAGGCTGGACTTGATGACTTGTTTAATGAATAGAATAGGGTACAGGCAAAGCAATAGTACATGACTTCTTACACTAGGAAAAGGCATTGTGGCTTCTTCCTTAGTCTCTCTCAGATCACATGCTCGTGGGAGGTCAGCTGCCATGTCAGAAGGAAGCTCAAGCAGCCCTTGGAGGGACCCATATGTAAAGGAACTGAGGTTTCCTGCCAACAGCCATGCAAAGGGAGCCATCTTCGAAACATGCTGCAGCCCTAGGCAGACCTCCTGGTGACTGCATTCTTCACTGACATTTTAATGGTGGCCTCATGAGACACTCTGAGCCAGAAGCCACAACTACCTGCAACCACCTAGCTATTAGGTTAATCTGGATTGGTGATCCACAGAAATTGAGATAATAAATATTTTATTGTTTTAAACCACTAGATTTGGGGGTAATTTGTTAACACTGCAATATATGATGAGTACTTTTTCCTTCAACATTCATCCATCAGGATGCCTTCTTTGCTCTGTGCTGGGTTTGGGGACTCCCAGAGCTCCAGCTCTTCCCATGGAGCAGCTTCTATTCCTTGGGCTTTTTTTTTTTTTCACATTTCACTGAAATCATTTTATTGGCCTCTTGCACAGAAACAGGAATTTATTTGTCAGGAAGGATGATCCCATCATACTTCCTCTGGAACCGGCACACGACTTCCTCTTTGCTGTTTCTGTGTTTGGCCCCAGTGTAGTCTGTCATGTGTTTCTTGTCTGTGATGCTGAAACCTGGTCTACTCAGCACCACATAGAAGTCCAGGCCATAGATGCCAATGCTTGGGTCATATTTGATGCCCTCCTTGGGGTTTATACTCCTTGAACTTTTGTACTCTTCTGGTGTGAACTAGCTGGATGGGTCCATTTCAGATCCCTGCATATGGCGGATGATTGGCTGAGAGGTAGCAGGAAGAGGGTCATTTAGTTCTGATGATTTTTTTTTTTTTTTTTTTTTTTTTGCAGTACCGGGGATCAAACTCATGACCTTGTACTTGCAAAGCAGGCGCTTATGCCGCTGAGCTAAATCCCTGGCCCGTGATGATTTGAACTGAATGAGGGGGGCAGGCCTGCAGTGGGGGCAGGGAGCAGGCTGTAGTTCCCAAAGGTGGCTGCAGCTATCTCTTCTAGCCCATGTGGTTGTCTAATATATAACTTCAACACTCCTCTCATCAAAAGGAGTATGTGTTTCCCTCTCTTTGAATTTGGGTGAACCAGCACTGCCTTGATTGATAGAGTACAGCAGAAGTGACATTAAATGACTTCTGAGGTTAGTTTATAAAAAGTGATCTGGTTCCATCTTGTTGGTTGGAACATTTGTTTTTAGAGACCCAATCTGCCATGTATGAAGTTCAACTACCTTAAGGCTACCAAGCTATGAGGAATCCCAGGCCACATGGGAAAGTTTTTGCAGGTCCTTTGGCCCCAGCTCCACTGAGGTCCCAGCTGACAGCCAGCATCAAGCATCAGGTGTGTGAGTGAAGGTAGTCTCTGGATGGTTCCAGCTCCCATCCCCCGTGTCTTCCTAGATAAGTCTCCTGACATCTGGAGCAGACGCAGCCAGGTGATCTGTGCCTCAGTGTCTTATCCCAGACTGGGCAAGCATAATGGAGTGGTGCTTTATGCTGCTAAGATTTGTCACACCTCTCCTTTGCTTCCCCTGATCACCTGGCTGCTTCCTAAGGTCCTTGAGGAGGCTCAGCATAGTCCTTTAGGCAGGGGCAGGGAAGGGAGGACTGGGAATAAGCTGGGTGGGATTGAGATTGTCACCTTTTAGCCCCTGAGAAGGTAGAGAGAAAGTACTGGCTGGCAGGACCAGGCTGGATTTCTGGTAAGGCTGCTGGGCCCAGACATCTTTTTTCCTACTCTGAGCCCCACATGGCAGTGCTAGGCCTGTAGTAGGCATCCTCTGGCTAGTTCCTATTTTGCTCTTTTGCAGCTAGGGCCTGAGGGGTCACTCTTATCTTACAAAATGTGTCAAGAAGAGAAAGGCAGCACCTTTCAGCTGGAGGATCTGAGGGTTGAAAGTGGTGGGGAATGGCAGGAGGCTCCTGGCTTCTCCCTAGAGGCTGGTGTAATCCTGAGACCTGGTAACTAGGAGCATCAGTGGGATCTCCAGTAGGCAGGCTCCATGTCCATGGCTCACCTGGCAGGCAGTTGGGCCAGCTGCTCCAGTTCCTGTTCCATGTGTTCCTGCAATTCACTGGGCCTCAGCAGGACTTGACAGATGGGGCAGATGGGAGCCTGGCTATCAAACAATGCAGCTGCTTTCTTCTTACCTGGCGAGGGAAGAACAGACACACGTGAGTAGTGCTGGTCTCCGTCACAAGTTTGCTGCCCCTTCAGATTCTTATAGGAAAGGTGAGCCTGGGTGGCTGAGAGCCCAAGAGCATCACTGTTTTACAGTGCAGAGGCTGTGGCCATAAATGGGGCCTCCTTGACCAGATGCCCCTCTTGGAAATCTACTGGGAGACAATCAGTACTCTGTGTACTCAAACCTTGACTACTACATTTCACTTATGGTTTTTTGTTTTTTGTTTTTTTTTGTACCAGGAATCAAACTCAGGACCTTGCACTTGCCAGGCAGGCACTGTGCCACTGAGCTATATTCCCAGCCCTCATGTGTTTATTCACAGCGTCACTCAGAAGATGGAGTGCCCCTGCCTTTGTCTCTCTCCTTTCCTGCTTTTTGCATTCTTCAGATCTGGAGAAGGAAGGTAAAGGAGGGGGAAGCGGGATTTAGTACAGGAGTCATTCAGCAAACATCCTCTCATGCTTACTATGAGCCAGGTACAGTGCAGAGCAGTGGGGTCCTAGCATGGAATCAGGTCTGGTTCCTATCCTCAAGGTCCTTGCACCTGAGTGAGTGGGAAGGACCGACACAAACTGTGTTACCTCCAGGATCGCAGTCTTTCCTTTCCTCTGCTTTCCCCAAGCTTTTGTTCTCTGTTCTCATTCTGTGTGCTTGATGATTGTGGGTGTTCTATGGCCATAACTCCCACCCATGTCTTAGTGACTGCAGACTCCGTATTTCTACTATGGATCCTTCCAGACTCCTATATTCAAGTGTCTAATGGGCATCAGTGCCTGAATGTCTAATAAGAATCTGAAACACAACACTTCAAAATTGACTTCTTCAACTTTTTCATCCCTTCCATACCTGCTCCTCTTTTAGTGGAAAGCATCTCTGTTAATAGCTTTCACCCAGTCACTTCGTAGCTTTACAGTCACCAGTAACTTCAGGCTCAGTGTGTACCCTTCCCCTGCCTTACTCTGCTGAACTCCTCATTCATTTAACTACCGAGCCCTGTCCAATGTGCTTCTTCAACATTCCTTGAATTGATGTTCCCCTGCTTCAAGCCTCCCTTGGATAATCTCATTGGCTCCTTGTGAGTCTCACTGATTCTACATTCTCTCCTTCCGTACTACCCTTCCAATTGCGCATCTCTAATATGTGTGCACACTGGGGATCAAATGGGTGTCTGAACTCTACTTCTACTGTCACTGAAGATAACAGAACAAGCCATGCTAAGAAGGAGCAAGATGGTTGCCTAGTTTATCCTGTTTGATGCCTGAACTCCTTTCCTTCTCTTGTTTTGCTCCTTCTCTAGTTGTGTTCCACTAGCCTCTGTTTGCAGAAATGGGGGTTGAGGGGCCCTATTTATTTAGACACAGTCTTGGCTATCCATGGATGCTCTGACTGTAGAAAGTCTGGTCTTGCCATCAGATCCTCTTCCTTGCTTTTTCTTCTTCTGGGTGCCTGGAGAGAGTCAGAGTCAGCTTTCACAGAGATAAAGCCCATGCTAGTGATGACTGAGATGATTACTTGTGTAGGAATGCCAGGTTAAATACAGGGTACCCAGAGAAATTTGGTTTCAGATAAGCATGAATGTTTCTAGTATAAGTATGTTTTAAATAACTTTGTCCTAAATATTGCACAAGACATATTTATGCAAAAATTATTCTTTGTTTTTATAAAATCGAACCTCCCTGGATATCTTATATTTTCATTTTCTAAATCTGGCAGCCCTGTACCCAAGGAAGCTCACAGCTCAGGCTGAGCACAAAAACTCACCTTCCTTTGACACAGATGGAGCAGAATTATGGCTCCTCTACATCCCCAGCTTGAGTCATCTGAGGGCTCAAAGGAGCAATTCATTCTGGGTTTTTTTGGGTGGGAGTATGGTAAAAAGAGGAGGCTTAGTCAAAGAAATGAAATTTAAGTTGCACCTTAAAAGTGTACTAGGCAGGGAAGGGGAACAAGTGAATGAGTTAATGAATAAGCTGTGAGTTCCTTGTGGGGAGGGACCATTTCTTACCCATCTGTATATTTATAGGCAATTTATTGCAAGCCTGGCATAGACTAAATGTTCAATAATGAAGCAAAAGAGAGGAAAGAGGAAGAGAAGGAAGAAGGTGAACAAGGAGCAGCAGATTGTCTTAAAGGAAAAAAAACCCGTGGCTCCAGCCTGTGTGGAAGCAAGAAAGTCCTCCTGACACGTGCCTTGGTGGCTGTGCCTCAGATGTTCAGGGAAGAGCTGGAATATAGCTTTGAGTGAAAGAAGCAGATGTGGCCCCTGTGAGGTGGAAGATAAGGATTCTAGTTTTAGCTTTGCCCCTCATTTCATCCCAGAGGAGAATGAAATTCTAGGACTTCTCCAGGCCATTATCCTTGTTCTGTGGGAAGGGAAATTGAGGCCCAGATCTAGGCAGGGACTCTGAACTTGATCTGATGTCTTTTTTTATTTATTAACTCAGCGAATGTTTATAAAACAATTGTATGTCAGGTATTATTCTAGGGAAAACCAGATCTCAGAGATAAGTAAAAACACTTTCCTGTTCTAAGAGGTCACAAATTAGTGAGAAACCTAAAGAAGAGAGCCAAAGGCTGTCTACTTTGTGGCTATGGGAATATTCTGCTTTTCTGAGCATGGACTCAGTTTCCCTACCAGGACAATGGGCCCTTTTCTAGGGCTCTACATTGTGGAATCAGCAGAGGGGTCCCATAGCCTTTGCCCTCCATGCCAGCCCCATCTTCTCAGGATTAGAGTGGCAGGTGACAGCACCTTCTTCACAGGGCTATGGCCCCTGCTTTCCCTCCCCCTCCATGTTCCCTATAATTTTATATTGAGACCCGTGGTCATGACGTGGATTTTACGGCACTAACGACATGGCCTGCCCAGGTTTAATGATAAAATCCATACTCTGGCCCTGGGCCTGCTCCTCGTTTGCATAATTCCCAGAATACAGCTCCCTGAAGCTTTTGACCTGGGCCATTACAGTGGCCATAAAATGGACCATAAAACTGCTGGGGATGGCCAAGAGGAGGGGCTGTGGTCTTTCTGGGGTGGGAATGAAGCCCTCAACCTCCTTCTCTTCCTAGGTTCCTGAGGAGGCATCCTCTGGCTTTTTTCCCCACAATTCCTAGAATTTGGGAACCAGCATAGGCTGATGAGGACCCCAGAAGTCCTTGGTCGAGCTGTCCATGGGATTCAGGAATTTGTTCTCCAGTAGCAGCATCATAGGTAGGGTAGGTCACAGGTAGGGCTAGGAACCTGGTGAGGCAGGCTGTCAGGAAGCATCGTCTCCCTGACCATTCCCACTGTTTCCCTTGCAAAGCTTCCCAACAGCTGGGCAAGGCCTTTTGCCACAGGTGGGTCTAGTTCATAAGGCCCAGGTCAAATCCTGTCCCTGTCCAGGAGAACTGGCTCCCTGGGAAGGTCAGGAGCCAGGCTGAGCAGCAGAGTGGGGAACAGTGGAAACGGGAGAGGATGGGACAGGGACTGGCCCGGCTGTCAGCACTAAAGATGATGAATGGGGGAGGTGAGGCGGGAGGCCCAGTGTTATCGGCAGTGGATGGGAGCGTGGGGCTCTCCGCTCTTGCTAATCCCCAGGCGCTGCCTCAGCCCTTGCACTGATAACGAGGAAATGGGACTGACAACAATTTTTAGCTGAGAGATTCTTCACCAAAATGCCAGGCGGCCGGAGGTCTGACAGCGCCTGATTGAGTGTGTGTGTGGGGGACACCCGCAGCCCCCTCCCCACCCATGCAAAGATGGATCGCTCATTCCGCCTCCCGTCCACATTCATTACTGCACCTCCCTCCTCACCACCCAGCTGCAGTGGGGCCTGCCACCTCTACTTCCCTGCCAGCCTGCCACAGGCATCTTGGAAGCAGGGGAGGGCAGGCAAGGGGGTGCTCCCAACCCTATCCTCAGCCTTACACAGGGCAACTCTGGCTCCAAGAGCAGCCAAGGGCCTGTGGCAGAGCCAGGACTAGGAGTCAGGTCAGGTCCCAGTGTGGATGCTGCTCAGTTGTGTAACCTCCAGAGGTTTCTTTCCCTTGCTGAGCTGCCTGACTACCACCCTGCCAATCAGCAGCATGGCTCCAACAGGAAGTGACTGACTATAAACTGCAGAGAGAATGGCCCGGAAGCAAGGCCAGCAGATCGCTGTAGCTGCTGGTTTCAAACAGGAGCCTAAAGAGAATTCTTTCTGTGGTCTTTTGGCCATTTCAGAACTTTGGAAATGGAATGGTCAATTCATCAGGAAGAAATAGCAGGTGAGTATGGCGGACTTTAGGGGGCCTGCAGAAGAGAGACCCTGGCGCCTCGGGACCTGCACCATGTGGTTGACTCAGGGTGCCGGGAGAACAAGGAGCTCTTCCCCTCTCTGGGGGACAACTGAGAGTATGGAAGACTTTTGGCTGCCTGAAGGAGAGAGACCCTGGCACATTGGGACCTGCACCATGCAGTTGACTCGGGGTGCCAGGAGAACAAGGAACTCCTCCCCTCTCTGGGGGGTGGCTGAGAGTGTGGCGGACTTTCGGCGGCCTGAAGGAGGGAGACCCTGGCACATTGGGACCTGCATTGTGCATTTGACTCGGGGTGCTGGGAGAACAAGGAACTCCCCCCCTCTCTGGGGGCGGCTGAGAGTGTGGCAGACTTTCGGCAGCCTGAAGGAGGGAGACCCTGGCACATTGGGACCTGCACCGTATGGTTCACTTGGGGTGCTGGGAGAACAAGGAACTCTTCCTGTCTCTGGGGGCAACTGTGATCCTGCCTGCATGTGGGCTGAGAATCAGACATCTCATGTCGTCCTGTCCCCCATCCCGTGTCCCCCCTCCCCCCTGCCTAGCAAGTGGGAGCCAGTGAACTACACATCTTGTGAAAAGATTGGCTATGTTATTTAGTATGAGCTCTCCACATGTAAAGATAAGGACAACCATTTGGAAGAAAACAAGAGACAATACGACAGATAGTGATCTCTGGTTGTCTTGCTTTGAAATTTACGCTTTCGTATGTCCCATTCTGTTCTGTTTTGTTGTGTTTAATTTTACTCCCTTTTAAAATAAAATAAAAAAATTTAAAAAACTGCAGAGAGACTGGATGGTTGAGTAGAGAGATGAGGTCAAGCCAAGGTGCCCTCTCAGCTTGGGCAGGGCTCCAACCCATTCAGCCCTCAAGCCTTGCAATGAGGCCTCAGGTACCTGGGGGCCTAACTCAGCCCTCTGCTGCCCCCCTCTGTTGGGAATTGCCAACCACTGGGGTCAGGCAACTTGTGGCCCTCAGGCTGCCGCTTCTCTGTCGTCTTCTATAGAGAAGTTGGGGAGTATGTAAGGATCTCATTCAAAGGGAAAGCCCTGCTCTGCTAGGTCACTAATCCATATCTGAACTTGCAACTCCCTACCATGTGGTGCTTCTCTGGTGTGGACCATTTGCTTTTGTCCCAGTTCAATTGCTTGGGGGTTCCATTTTTGCCTCTCTGCTTGTCCAAGCAGCAATCTCCATCTCTGCAGTCTTTTCTCTGCAGACCACAAAGGCATGGCTTGACTGCCTAGTTTGACTAGGGC
Source organism: Dolichotis patagonum (assembly GCA_004027295.1). NCBI lineage: Eukaryota > Metazoa > Chordata > Mammalia > Rodentia > Caviidae > Dolichotis > Dolichotis patagonum. Next base: position 12,082 of record PVJX010006610.1, on the reverse strand, counting down.
AGCAATGGTGAACCTTTTAGAGCTTTCAACAGTACAAACAACCTGCTGTGGCTCACGTGCTGTAGGTTTGCCCCACTGGATCAGGGTTAGGGAGCATTAAAATGAGGATGAAGGGAACTCTCATGGCAGATGGTAACACAAACTGGATCTATATTGTGTCCTTGTGTGAAAATGCATATGCCCTTCCCTTCCTGACTTCATCCCCATTTTCTAGTGAAGAAGTACCTGAGTGGCCCTGGCTCCTCTGGCCCTTGGGAGTTCCTTCTCCTTAGTAGCCATACCTGTGTATCTGTTTATTGATTTGTATGTCAATGTGTCCATCTGTCTATCCATCCAATTATTTATCCATTATCTGTTCAATAATAAGACTTTATTGAATGTCACTATACATTAGGCTATAGGTTGATACTGCACATAATTTACCTCATTTGCCTTGTAAGAGTCTTATGTGGTAAGAATTATTATCTCTATCACATTGATGAGGAAAGTGAAGCTCAAAATAATGCAGTAGCAGATTTACAAAGGGAAGAGCAGGAATTTAAATCCAGGTCTGTTTGACTCCAAACCTGAGCAATATCTACATACCTATCTGCTCATTTACCTAGCTAATGACTCAGTACTATCCTGAGTTGTCTACAGATGTCTACTATGGATCTGCTATAGTAAAGATGCTGGACAATAATAGACAAGACAGATACAATTTCTATCCTCAGAAAACTTGGGATCTGACTATGGATTGAGATATTAAACAGTTGTCCCCAGAGTAGTCTTGGGAAAAGGGAAATACATGGAACTAAAGGATTATATCATCTGGTCTAGGAGGTGAAAGATGTGACATTTAAGCAAAGGTCTGAAGGAGGAGTGGGAACCAGTCCAGCAATGATTAAAGGAAATAGTGGTTTATATAGAGAAAGCAGCAAATTTGAAGGTACAGAGGGGATAAAGCCTAAATGATGAGTTGAAAATAGCCCATGTGGCTGGAAGAGAGTGAGGGGCAGAGTGTTGAAATAGGACGAGAGGCCACACCTTGAATGACTTTTTAATCTGTGCTAATGATTTTGGCTATTACTATTTTTTAGACATACAACAATAAGTCTTTGAGTAGTTGTAAGCAAGAGAGTGACCTATAAGGTTTGCATTTTATTTTACTTTTATCAGTACCAGGGATCGAACTCACGACCATGCGCTTGCAAGGCAGGCGCTTATGCTGCTGAGCTAAATCCCCAGCCCCAGGTTCACATTTTAAAAAAGATCATTCTAATTGCCAAGTAGCTGATGGCAGACAAACAAGAACAAACACAGGAAAAGTTGTTTAGGAGATTATTTCACGAACTCAGGTGAGAAATGACGATGTCAGCATTCTAGTGTGACGATTGTGGAGATGAACAGAAGCAAACTGTTGGAAGTGGAGGTTAAAGGACAAATAAGAGTTAGAGATGGCTTCAGGATTTCAACTTTGACTGCTACAATGGCATACCATTTACTTACTTAGAGAACAGGAGGACAGCAGGAGGCTCACTAAAGTTAAAATGGGTTTAGTTTCAGATTTCTCAGTTTGAGGAACTTTTAAGACATCTGTGTGTAAATGCTGAGTAGACACCATATGTTGGGCCAGAGCTAGGAGTGTAGACCTAGAAGACATTGACGTATAGATAAAAGCTACAATTCATTGCCATGTCCACTTTACCAAGAACAGTGCCTGGCCTACGGTCAACACTCGGGAAATAGCTGCTGAGTGAATGGATGAAGTGCAGAGTAGGTACGTTCATAGGGTAATATGATGAAGAGTCTGCAACAGAACCTCCAAAGTGTTAACTCAGACAAAGGAAATTTAAGTCATTAGGACTAAGAAGGAATGGTCAAGAGGTAGAGGATGAAAAAAATGGGAATTGTGATGTTCTTAAAGCCAAGAGGGAAGGTTTCCAGAAGGAGAGGAGTGTCATCAGTGGAGCAAAATGGTGCTGAGAGGTCAAGAATGTCAGGTGTGAGAAAGTCCCCTCTGCTCATCCTATCCATAGTACAGCTGTCTCCTCTCCCCTTCTTCATCTATCCACCTAAACCACTAATTACTCACCCACTGTCCCCTCTTACTAATCCCCTTCTTACTCTTCCCTCCAGAAAACCATGATTGGCGCCTCTGCTCAATGTGGGAGAGGAAGAGTTAACACAATGACAGACGGCATTTTTTACCTTCAGTCAATATGAACAAGGCCCCAAGACTATGATTCCAAACATCTGGATTTCATCAATATGTGATCTGTCATCGTATATTGGCATTCCCCAGTCCCCGCGCCAGAGCAATGCGGCTGGTTTTATTAATACGTCAAATACATTATCCGTGTAATACACTTGTCTGGCTGGGGCCTCCCGCTGGGGCGGGGCAGTGGATTTGAATGTATGATGAATCAGTTTGCATTACATGTTCGTAAGTCATCATTTGTCAGGATTAATAGGCATCCCTGGTCGAGGAGGTGGGGGTAGGGCAGGCAAGGAGAGATGTATATTTAGCTGTGGCCCATACTTATCTGCTAGTGCCTAGGGATCTCTGGAAAACAGCTGTGTACCCTCTTGCCCAGACCCCAGGTTAGCAGCTAGTGCATAAGGGACAGAGGTGACATTTCCAGCAGTTTTAGGGTCACTTGGAACCAAATAGACCTATTTGTCTCTGCTTCAGGGTTGCCAAACAGCCAAAGAGGCTATAGTGTGCGGGGAGGGGGGGGATTTGCACAAGCTGGCTAATTCCTTCTTACCCTTTAGAACTCACCCTAGAATTTCTTCCAGGGAGCCTCCCTTAACTCCGTCAGACTGAATTAGGTGCCTCCTCTGTGTTCTCACAGCCTCTTGTGCTGAGTCTTTTGCAGCCCTCCTAACACAGTGTTGTTATCACCTGCTGTGTGTCTAGCACCTTTAGAGCATACATTTCTTGACAGCAAAAATTAACTTGCTCAAGATATAGCCTCAGCATCTAACAGAGCTCCCAAAGTAAGAAGAAAGTAATAGTAATAGGAGAAATCAATAGACATTCCTTGAATTGAGAAGTAACTGTTGCCCTTGCCAAATTGCCAGACATTGCCCTGCAGACATTGCTCTGGAGACTGGGGAGACTTTCTTGACTCTGGTCTAGTCTGGTCACTTATCCTGAGGTACACACTTTGCTTTCCTTGTTTTTCTTCCTTTCATAAGGCTTGAGTAGACCCTTCACACAGTGTCAGTTTCCTTACAGGTGACATACATACACAGATCAAGCACACAGAGTGACAATTCATGCCCATATGCCCTTGCCATCTTCCTTCCCCCTCTGTTCTGCCCATAGAATCTCAGCCTGGCACTGTCAATTCCACGTGACCTCCTGTCAACTTCAGGAACAAGAGTCTGTTTAGTGCCTGGACTCCTCTTGTGATAGATACTATTTCCTGTCTCTGGCAATAGAGGGGGCCCAAACTGAGCCAGATGTGGCTTCACCTGCAGGGTAGCCCGGTAGAGGTCAGCTTGTAGACAGGTTTAGGCTCAGACATAGACTCAAGCTGGAGCTAAAAGTTCTGGGCCAAGTCACAACCAGGCTCACTAAATTCTAGTCATAGAACTTGGATCCTTGGACCCACAAGCCTTTGCTATCTCCAGGTATACCAGCCAACCTGTTCAGAACTGCTGGGGTCTCAGGGTCCACAGCTATTCCACACCCCTGCCCTTGGCTGTTCCAAACATAACTGCAGTCTCTTCTTGTGGAGTTACAATTCATTCCGCTCCTCCTTGAGTCAATAACTTCCAGGCAGCTCCCTATGCTGGGCAGGGCTGGGTGACTTTGTGGGTGGGCAGGTGGGGCCTTCCAGTGTCCGCTGGATTAGGGGCTGCAAAGTCCAATAAAGGACCCCAGTCAAGAAAATATTCACGTATGGACAAGCACATTATCATCTCAAGTGTCTGTATCCACACAGATGCTCACATTGGCTGGTGTGTTTTCACACCTAGATGCACATACCTGAGCACTTAGGCATGTTTTCAAGTGTAGCTGAGTATATCTGACTATATCCTCCCCAGTGTGCCACCCACTCCCCTCTCCCCCAGTGCTTCCTTGTCATGGAGCCAAAATGCTAAGACTGTACTGCTTAAAGTAAAATTACTTTAAGTGTGCTTTACCCCCTGCTGGCTCTGACTGTGGACTTATAAAAATGAAGTGGGAACCTCCACAGCTGTGGGCAATAAATCCTGAATGGCCGAGGAGGGCAGTGTTACCTGTTTTCTAGGCGAATGGGTGGAGCGCCAAGGCCTGATGACAAGTGCCTGTGGGGCTACACGGGCAGTGGGCCAGCTGCCTTCCACAGACCTCTGAGCCAGGAGACCTGGAGTCCTGGCTGGGAGCAAGGACTGAGAATGCAGCAGAGGGAGACAGAGGAAAGAAAGGGTTGGGGTAGGGAGAGTGAGCAAGACAGCCACGTGCTGCTAAGGCTGAGGGGAGCCCTCGCATCTGGAGATCAATTAGCATCAATTACTGACTTCATTTAATTGTCGTCCAAGATGAATTTGTCATTTTTAGCTGGGAATTAATGGGAGACCTTCACCTCTCCCTGGCAGCAGCAGTGGAGCCCACAATGGTCACCTCAGCCTCCTAGGAGCTGTGCCTCCTGCTTGGGGCAGGTGCGGACAGCCAGAGAGGCTTCTGCTCCCTGGGTGAACTCTGGCCTGGCCCACTGGAGCCCAGGGCTGAGGTAGAGGCAGCGGGTCCTGGATAGCAGTCCTTCACCGCCTCTGGCTTCAGCCAGAAATTAATTTGCTGGTCTGAGCATGTTTACCTTTTCCCAGCGAAGGCGAGACAGTAAACAGCGGCCCTGTGGCTGAAATTGAATTGATAACTGCATCAACGTGCCAGATAACGCCTAAAATAATACGCCGATAAGGAAATTCGATTTGATTTGCTGCTGCGCATCAGATTGGCCCCATCTGTAGCTGCCTGTAATCATTTTCAATTGCGTTGGGAAACCTTATTTGTCCTTAAATATTTCTGTCATTTTTCATTGCTGGCGACAGATCCTTGGGCAGGTGGCAGGGGTGCACTGCCTCTGTGGGCGCGGGGCGGTGGCCCGAGGAGGAGGGTGGTGCAGACTCGAGAGAAAGAGGCAGGGAGCAGGCAGCCGGGCGGTGACAGCTGTTCCTCCAATCAATCACGCTGTCGACAGGGAGGGACGACTGGCTGGCAGAAATTGAGTTTGCCTCACAGGGGACGATTGAGCAAATTAATAGCCCATTAGCCAAGCAGTGACCTGAGAAATGAAGGTGCAGGGGTTCCTGCTCACTCAGGCCGGCCAGGGTGGGGCAGGGCCAGGGAAGGGTCTGGGAAGGGGACAACCAGGAGGGAGAGTGGGAGGTGGCTGTGCAGATGAGATGGGCATCGTGTGTGGGTGGAGCGGGAAACGGATGGTGCAGGAGGAGAGATGTCCAGTTGTGGGAGGAAGGCTAGAGACACGGAGATTCCCAGCAGTGGTGCTGTGGGCCGGAGGTCCAGGGTGGCTCTGATGTCTCCCTACTACTTTCCCATGAGTACCATGCTGATACACTACTCTCTGTCCTTAGCTCTGGATCTTCCCTTTACTTCTTCACTTCATGGCCCCAGAGCCCTGGAGACACCTGGTATTCTCTCTGTTTTCTCCCCCAGCTCCCTGCTCCTCAAGCTAGGAGGTAGGGCCAGTGTCTTGTGGTCCATTGCTTCTAAAACCTATAGGCTCTTGAGGGTCAAATGCCACTCTGCATCCCATCTCTTCTCTGCCATCTGCCATGGTCCACATTTGCTGAGAACTTTGATATTCACCTGTATTCCCTAAACGCCATCTGTGACTGCTCTGACCTCTTCTGCTTTTGTGTTTTTTTCCTATACTGTATTTTCTCCTGGAGAATCTCATCAACAACCTAACTTGTTCTCTGGGGGAGCCCCTCCCCTCAAGTCCTCCCTCTACCCATCTCCCACCCATCAGCTGTCACTCTTGGACACTATCCTGGACCCCAGAGGGCATGGTTTCAGCACCTTCTTACCAACACACTGAACCTCTTTACATCCTTTGCCTTCTCCATGATCCAGCTATTCTCCTTTTTGTCTTAGATACACAGGCGGCTAAACACAGCTGGGGAAAATCACAAAACCACTCAGATTTGTGCCAATAAAAATTCACAGTTTCCAATCTCAGCACTACCAAGCAATCCTTTACATGCTCTTGGTCAGAAATGTCTCCCCTTTCCCACAGAGACAGTTCAACAATATTTTACCTTCACAGTCCTTCCTCCTTCTGCCCCCTCTTCTCTTGCTAGGTGGACTTGCTTCCTACTTCACTCAGAAATTGAGAGTCCTTAGGTAGGAATTCCCTCAGCTTCTTTCCATGCACCATTTTCTTACCTCTGGTTTTGGTGGAGGTACTGATTTTCCTATTTTAGCTTAATTGTTTCTCCTGGGCTTGAAATCCTCTTCCTGCCTACATTCCCTGGGAAAAGCATCTGTTCTCTCTCTTACCTCATCCCCTGCAGTCCTTCTTCATGCTTCCCTCCATCTGCATGCAAACTCCGAGTCTCTCTCGGATGACAGCCATGTCAACCAGCCATCTGTCCCTTCCTGAGGCCACCCTGTAATGCTTATCTTTTCCCTCCCCTCCCTTTTCACCTCCAATGGCCAGGGACTCTTGCTTACTGTCCGTAGACCTTTATCTTCTGACTACTCTAAGTCTTGGAAGACTGGTTTTCATTCCTACCATTTTAAGAAAACTGCTCTCAATCAGGTCTTTGGTAGTCATCTGCTAAATGTAATAGATATTCCAGTCAATCAATTTATTAATTCAATAAATATTTGTTGAGTGTCTCCCATGTGTTATTAATTCAATAAATATTTGTTGAGTGTCTCCCATGTGTTAAGCACTGTATGTACCAGGCTCTAGGGGATACAATGAGATTTTCTAGGTCCTAAGGGAGTTTACTGCCTAATAAGAGAACAGATGCGGTAAAGTATATAATTGAAAGATAGTAGTTGTGCCAGAGAAGTAGGGTGCAATGGGAGCCTAAATTATGGAAATCTGCACTGGTTAGGGAAATCTGGACAGAATTCCCTAAGGAAAAGATGTGGGCTGAGATGTGAAGGTGGGTAGAGTTGAAGAGCCTAGAAGAAGGGAAGCAATAGCATTGATCAATCACTTACTCTGTCCTGTGCCAAATGCTGTACTGAGTCTCTGCATTTTATAAGTGAGGTAAGGAAGGCTGGAGAAGTTGTTGTCTTACCCATAGGTCGTGTGGTGGGTAGCTGTGCTGTGCTTTCATCCCAGCAGTGCAACCCTTGAGTTCATGGTCTTAGCCAGTGCTGTGCCTATGATGTTCATTGTTAGTCCCCGTCAGCAGTCACTTCTCTCTGTGTGTCTCTCTGATTTCCCTCCCTCCGTTTCTACCTCTGATGCTCACCTCTACTATGGTTTGTCTACTGGAAAGTCTGAAGCCCGGGCTGGGGATTTAGCTCAGTGGTATAAGTGCCTGCCTGGCAAGCGTGAGGTCTCGAGTTTGATCCCCGGTACCAAAAAAAAAAAAAAAAAAAAGTCTGAAGCCCAACCTCCCTGCATTGGAACTTCTCTTCCTCTAGTCCTGCCTTTCTCCCGCATTTTCTGTTTCATGGAGTGGTGCCACTATCTACAGCCTTCCTTAAACTGACACTCTTTACTCAGGCCCTACATCTTTGGCATTTTTACCTCTAAGGACTAGTCAGAACCATCTTCTTTTCTGCATCTCTCTAGTTCAGGTATCATCAACTCCAGTCTTTACTATTAAGTCCCTTAATATATCTCTCTGCCTGCTAATCTATTTCCATCTCTACAGATAGAAGGAGCTTCCTAAAACACAAATCAGATCCAATCATTCAGCCACTTAAGACCCTTTCCTCGCTCCCAAAGCCCACAGCATAAATTCTGAACTCCTTATCACACAAGCACCTCGCCAGCCTCTTATCCCTCCCAGCAATACTATGTGCTATGGCTGCACAAGACCTAGCTCTTCCATATTATTCCCCCTGTCAATAATGCCCATGACATCCATCTCCCTATGGGCAGCTTGAAACTCTTATTTATTTTTTAAGACCACCCTCAGACAATGTGTCCTCTTTGAAGCCTTCCCTCAGGCTTAATTACTTTCTTTTTTATGCTGTGTTCTTTACATGTCTGTACCATTATCACTGCACATATATAATTTTGTAGTTATCTATCTGTCTGCCTATCTTCTCTGTTCTGAGCTCTTGAGGGCAAGGAAATTATATGATCCATCCAGGTATTCTCAAGGCCCAGTCTGGGTCCCAGCATAGGAGGGGCATTAGTAATGGCCCGATGATTCAGTGAAGGAAGACTTGAAGGCCCAAAGGACAATGTTTGCAAAGGCAGTGAGAAGAGGTGGGAGGACATGGGGTAAGAGGTGGGAATGGGGTGGGAAAGCAATGGAAGTTCAGTGGAAAATTCCTTTGGCTTCGGTGAGGCCTTGCTCATGGCCAGCAGGAGTGAGAGGTTACAAGGGTTTCATGAGGTGAATGCTTTCCAAAGACAGATGCTCCGTAACTGGTCTTCACCCATAGACATGGTGGGAGATGGTGGGTAGTGACCACATGAACATGACCAGGTATAAATCCCTTGCCTAAAGACAAGCACAGACAGACAAGGGGATCCGATAGGTGAATGCCCATGTGCCCCTGCAGGCCTGGGAAGGCTCCCCATCCCAGTGCTCTCTGCAGGCCTCCAGCTGGTGCCCACCCTGCCCGGAACCTCTGGGCTGCGAGTGCTGTGTTCTCTCTCAGCAATTTCCCTACCCGAGAAAGCTCTAAGGGTTTCAATTACCGGCGCATGGGATTTAGTGCCCTGGGCTTCTCTGACTGGAGGAGATTTATTTGAAGGTTTAGTGTCGTGGAGAATTCACGTCTTCACTCCCAGGAGCCTAGCTTCCGTCCTGAGCCCCTAAATCAGGAACCAAGATGGGCTATTGTCACTTACCGCATTAGCCTCGTTAGCGGACCAGGAGGGGTGATTAATAGCAATGCACACACAGCCATCCTGCTCTTGCTGGCTGCTGCTCCTGCTGCTGCTCCTGACCTGGGGAGGCTGGGGAGAGGCTAAGCCTGCTCCAGGGTGACTGAGGCTTCTGGGCCTCTCCAGCCTCCCTCCCCTGTGCCAGGCAGGGCATCCATGCGGCCCTTCTAAAGCTGGGGATTGTTTAAAGGCCAGGAAGTCCAGCCAGAGAGGGTGCAGATGGAAGCTTGGGGCTCAGCTCCTGGGGTCCAGAATAACAGGGGTGCTGAGGGGCTGAGTCTTGGATAAGGCCTAGAGTGCACACCTGTGTGTAAAAGGGGTTGTGTGTGAAGGGTGGGATCGAGTGAGAGCCTGGAGGAGGTGGAGACGTGGGTTTCCTTTATTTCTGAGATGCTGTTGTGCAGGTACTGTGTGATGGAGACTGTCAGAACTACAGGTCCAGCACCGAGGGAGACTGAGGAAGGCCTCGAGGAGGGGAGTGTGTGTACAAGGGAAAGAGTTACAGATCAGGTGAGAAAGAGAAAGAAGAGTGGCCTGGAGGAAGGTGCAAATGTGTGAGTATGAGAAGAAGAGACAAGGCTTGTGAGTGTGAGCAGAAGAGAGGGAGAAGGGTCAGTGCAAGAGATGATGGTGTGAAAGTGTGTGTGTGTGTGTGTGTGTGTAAAGTGGGGACAAGAGAAAGCAGTGTGTGATACAGACATTGTGTATGAGAAGTGTGACAGGTGTGGAGAGGCAGACACACATAGAGGGAGGGAGGGAGAGAGGTGGTGCATGCCTGTAATCTGAGCACTCTGAGAGGCTGAGGCAGGAGGATTGCAATTCAAACCCAGTTGGAGAGAAGAGAGAGGATATAATTGAGGTTCCTGTGTATAATAGGAATGTGTGTGTGTATGTGTGTGTGTGTGTGAGAGAGAGAGAGACAGAGACAGAGACAGAGACAGAGAAAGAGGAGTATGTGGAGGTAAGAGTTGTATATGAATATATTAAGACAGAAAGGTATGTGGCAGAAAGGGTAGGGGGAGAAACATGGGAGGAAGGGAGGAGTGGAGAGAGAGACTTTAGGGGGTGTGTTTCCTTTTTTCTATCTCTTCAAATTCTCCCCTCCCTGTCTCTGCCCACCCCACCAAGTTTTTGGAGTCAGGCTAGCCTTGGTTTGAATTTCACTTCTGGCTTTTTTCATTTTTCCATTCATTGAACAAATTGCTCCTGAGTACCTGGGGTACTCCTGTGCCTTACTTCTCTAGTGGAAAATAAAGAAGGCAATAATGGCATTCCTAGCAGGGTGATAGTGGTAACTTGGTGGTATACTTTATGGAAAACATCTTACAAGAGCACAGAACTTGGAGCTGGATATACCTCAGCACAGCGTCTGGACACAGGATGACAGATGGTAGCTACGGAGCTAGGGCGCCTCTGTCAATCCTGCTTCCTTTTCTCTTTTCTTCTCTCTCACTCTCTCCCTCCCTCTCTCAATCACAGTTGAGCCATAGTATTAATTATTAGAGCCAATTGACTGTTTAGACTCTGATGTTTTAACTAATCACCACTAATGGCAAGCACTGGTGGGCAATCACATTCATTTAGTTCTCAGGCAAACCCCTTCTCACAGCTGAGAGCGGACCTGAGGGAGGCATCCGGGAAGGAGTGGGGATCACTACAGCTCAGGAAGAAGCCCTGCTTTCCTCCCTGCTAGCTCTAGGTGATCCAGGTCCCTTGGGGAAGGGTGAATGAAGCCATATGTTGGGTGTGGTTGGCTTTTTCCCTACCTTTTAATTTTTTTACTTTTTGGCTCTCATCTCCTCTTTTGACTTAGAACTCTGTCGTGAGATGCTAAAGTAAAGTTCTTGGGGCCAGGAATATTTTACCTGCTCCCTTTCTTGGAGTTGCTTTTTAATTGTCCCTCCTAGAAGTCCACTTCCAGGAAGAGGCATTACAGGTGCAAATCACACCTCCCTGTAGGGCGTCAGCCTGGTGCTGGTTGCTATGGGAAGCTGTACCCTGTCTGGCTGGCTGGTGCTTTTAATGAAGAGAGGAGACATGCACATGCCCGGCATTTCTGAGTCTGGAAGAAGGCCAGTGTGAGGGATGTGCCAGAGAAACACCTGCTCGTTTGTCTTGCCTTCTCTACACCATAAGGGTTGGTTCATGTTAAAATGTAGATTCTGATTCAGCAGCTCTGGATCAGGTCCTGAGGTCACATTTCTTCCATGCTCCTAAGCGACACCCATGTTGCTGGCCTCTGGCCACCCTTTGAGTAGCCAGGTCCTAACTAGACAGTCCCTGGGGCTCCAAAGCCAACTCTCACTCTCACCCCTGTTTCTTGAAGTGTGGCCTGTGCCACACTGAGCCCCAGGCCATGCTACCACTGATCCAGCCTAGCTGCAGAAGACTGATCCCCAGAACCCAGGAATGCCCACTTGGTTCAGGGTGAAGGTCAGCTAGGGCTGGACCGCAGAGCCCAGATGTGTTGGAGGAGGGGACATTGGTGCCATAGCCAGTAGGTGTCGCTGTGGCTCTAGCACTGGGAGGGGGTGTTTGCCAGGTCCTAGAGCAGGCCAAGGTTCTGGGAGCACCAGGAAAGCCTTCACCAGGGGTTCTCAAACTTTAAGTACACAGAACACTTGGGGGTTCCTGTTAAAAAGTAGATTCTGATTCAGAAGCTTTGGAGCAGGTCCCAGACTACATTTCTTCCAGGATTCTAAGTGACACCCATGCTACTGGCTGTGGCTACCCTTTGAGTAACAAGGTCCCAATTAGACAGTGCCTGGGGCTCCAGAGCCAACCCTCACTCTCACTCCTAGTTCTTGAAATAAAGCTCAAAATTAGAGGTCAAAGGCAGCTACGACAAATCCTCTCTTTTTGGGAGACAGGCTTAGCTAGACTAGCATAAAGCAGGCAGTTTCTAGAGAAACTCTGAACTAAAACCTAACTGCAGTCCTCTGAGCCTGCCCAGGAGAGCTACCTAAACCAAATCCAATTCTGGTCCCCAGATTAGCCTCAGTTCCCCGTGTACCATCTGTTGCTTGAGTCCTGGACCAACACAGGCCTTAGCTTCT